>JAGFZM010001947.1:62368-123167 GCA_017657215.1 Limnothrissa miodon
ACACACACACACACACACACAGGTGCCCATATGTGTCAGCATTGAGGAGGAACATGTCTGTGATGCTGCAGTAGTGCTGACAGATCACTTTCTTCCGATTGTCTAAATTCAATGAGGTAACTTAATTTACTAACTCAATCAGACCTTCACGGTGAGTGGTCAAGAGTCTGCCTACCCACCCCGTCTTTCTCACTGGCCACAGAGGCACAGTGTGCATGCCCAGACTTGTTGTGGTGAGGTGCGGGGCTTCTACATGTCTTTCTGGGCCCAAGGAAACAACACGTCTGGGCCAAAAAGTCTTCAAAGAATGGGAAGGGAATGGTTCCTCTCAAAATATTTTTTATAAGAGTAGCTGGCGAAATGAAAAGGGGCTTTTGCTCCTCTGAGGAAATCTCTAACACAATGAGACAGGATATACAAATATATGCAAGTGGGACTACATGACATTTACAAGCGCTATGCATGCTTACGTCTTGAAGGAATCGGGGGAAACATGGCTGTTTCTATGGTCTATAAACAGGCACTGTGCTATCAGTAATTAAATGGCACAACTAGGTGTCCATCATTGTCTAAATCGGACCACAAACAAAGTGTGGGTAAATGAAAAATGAAAAGGGAGACACTTACTGCTGCAGGGTCTCAAAGCCCTGCTCTTTGTAGAGAAGTTCTTGCCTCATCTGTAACAACTCTCTCTTCAGCTTATTGACCTACAAGAGCACCACATGGAGAATTAGCCAGCAATGCCTAGCAATGCACACAACATAGGACGGTTATAAGCAAATGACTTCATGGAAGTAGTGGCACATTCCTCACCCTGACTTTAGTTGTGGAGATCTCAGCCTTTAAGATGTCAGGGTCATATTTTGTGCTAGAGGATGATCCTGAGAATACTAAAGGGTGAGGTCATGGTTAGGGTTAGAGAACAAGAGTTTCCTTTTGTGTTAGAAAATCTGTGAAAGTTCATATTAGAAGAGATGCCTAAAGAGACTATTTAGGAGATATCTGGGTTAAACTGATGTTCACTCTACAGATACGGTGTGTATGGGAGTGTGTAGTAATGAATGTGACTACATGTGTCTAACAGGGATGTGTGTGTGGGGTTCTCACAGCTGGTGCGCGAGCTAGACTTCTCCTTATAGGCGTCGTTAAGGCGCACATATTCGTCCAGGGCGAGGGCCAGCCGCTGCTCCTTGACCTGGTAGAGCTCCTTCTGTGCGCTGAGGGCATCCTGGGCCACAGTCAGGTAGTCCTTCAGCATGCGCTCCTGCTCCCCACGCCATGCCTTGCGGGGGTCCTCCAGCTGAGTGCTCTCTGGACACACACACAAAGATGGGCACAAATTAAAAGCAGTAGGCTGCATCTCTAATATAGACAATCACAGACACAATTCTTCCACATTCCACATGTTTGTTTGTGCCACTACCTTCGCCTGATGAACCAAACGCCTTTACATTGTTTCACTTTGTGCAAAGCATCTGAAACCCCTCAATCCTCTGTGGTTAGATACGTTCTGTTTCAACAAATGGCCACTGTATGTTGCATGTTACGCGATGGAATGTACAGTTAAGTTTAACAACATTGATTGTGACTCAGTAGGGTTGGTAAACTAAGATTTCAATTTCTGTGAACATACGTTACAGCATTAACGTACACATATAAACACATGTACACGCACACAAGCACAAACACACACACACAAACACGATGGTGTCAGGTATAGCTCAGGCCAAGCCCCAGCCCAGCCTCATGAGGCATGACTGCTATGTCAGGACTCTGAGGTATGAGGAAGAACCAGACTGCTCCCTGACAACTCCCTCCTCTCCTCCCCTCACTGGTTCTCTCTCTCCCTCCCTCCAACATACTCTCTCAGCAACTCCCCGCTCTTTCTCTGAACCTTTTCTCCTCTCTGTCTCACTTTCACTTCCCCCACCTTTCCTTGCTACAGCAGTCCCAAGTGTAAAACGACACACATTTTCAATGATCTTCATGGTGCTACCTGAAACACATGCTTCACACAGAGTTCTGCAGTGAGCCTTATTGTCATTGTCTCCTTGCTCTGTTGAACACAATCTTGTAGCAATGAAGCAAGAGGAGCATTAGAGCCTTTTTAGAGTTCTAGGGCAGACACTTTACGCCGATTGCAAATGCTTCCTAAAGACACATAGGAATGACATAGCAAAATGCCTGGCATAGCTGAAAAAGAACACTCAAGAATGACATAGCCGTGGCCGAACCGGTTCCCTTCATAGAAAATTACGCTGGAAGCCAGCAGAGAGAAGAGATGCTTTATTTTAACAGAGAATATACGCACACACAAAAACACAACAAAAGTCAGTGAATTACTCCTAGAGCTGCAGGTACACACCACACACACAACTCTGGCACATATGCAAGTACATGTTTTCAGGTGTAGTGGGAGTGACCCATGAGAGATGAAGTACAATGAGCACAATGGCAGTTGCTGACCTAATATATGTCTGCCTCTCATTTAATCTTCTCCTTTCCTTTCTTGTTCCTTACTCGCGGTCACACACGTTTATCCTAAACAAATCCACTGATCTCTGTAACCTCATTTTGATCTTTTGCCATTTCTCTATTCTCTAATCTCTATTCTACAAATGCTACCCTGTGAAGAATCTAGTCGGCATGCTGGGTGTAAAACCTTTGCTTTAACCCTGGCATCTAACTCACGTTTTGTGATAATCTGCACTGCACTGCTGCTTAGCTATTCTCATTTATCTGCCTCACTTTCTAAATTCTTCACTGAGCTCCAATCAATCCTTAAACGTTGAGGAATAAGAGTGACAGAGAAAATTGTTTCCTGAAGTATTGCAACATTTTCAGCAGAAAAAGTATTTTTGCAATATTTTTTATAAATGCTGTTTTTTTGCACTTTTTATACTGCCGATAGTAAACTGCAGCATTTTTTTAAGGTCACACCCACTTAAGAAGAACAGGGCGCTGTCATTCTTGACTCAGCCAGAAGATTGAAAGGCAACATCAATGAAGACAGCAGTGGTCATAAATGAGAACTACCATCAGAAGGTAAATTAGTTAAAATGTGAAGGAATGTGATGACCAGAGACAAGAGTCAGTGGTATGTACTGAGGATAAAATTCAGGAATTACTGACAAAATGACATGCAAAAACTCCTGACAGACCTAGGCTACTTCCTTAATCTATCTCTTTCTAAACAAAGTAACATAAGCTTGACAAATAGTTAAAAACCTGACAACAAACCAACTATTATTTCTTTAAAAATATAACTGACATTGGCTTTGCTTTGTTGAACAAATGTACATGCTTCAAATGCTGACTGAATAAACAAAAATGAATCAGAAAAAAAAAATCTATCAAGTCTACATGGGAAAGGGATTAGACAATAAAAAAATTCAGGTGTGGATTGTGTGTCTCTCAGTGTTCTCATCACTGAAAGTGACATTATACTGTAACAATGTTTTTTTTTCCAGCAACAACTGCTTGTTCATCTCCATTATCAAAATAATGCACAATTGATATCCACTGCAAAAACACTATGCTTAATGGTCTCCAAGTCCACAAGCTCTCTATTTTGACACAAGCCTTGAAACAGGGCTTTAGTGGAAAGCATGTGATATAGCCGACACACACCTTAAATACAAACTGGACATCTTACACTGGTATCTTACACTGTTTCTGCAATAAAATACACGTGCTTTTTCACCCCCAATAATAATAATAATAAATGTGTATATAAGAATATATAAATATTAGAAACAACCTAGGAAGTGTGCCTGCAGATTTACAGGCATTGTGATTGATGGCTGACATTGTTTACTCTGCCAGTACCACTCAAAAGAGTGCAAACACCACCTCAGCTTCATCAGTAATCCTACACTCACTCTAGGTTACAGCAAGAAGCACAGAGGATGAATGAACAAGCCCTGGCTTTTGGGAGTAGGGGGAAGGCGACAAGAGGTTGCCCAAGTCTGCTTGGTTTCCTCTGGTAAGGCACCTTGTAAAAGGAGAGCCTGTTCTGCATTCACAGAACTGCTCTTCTCAGTAGAGGGATGTGTGAGGTAGATCTCTGACACAACACATCTGAAGGGTAGTGCAGGTCTACTAAAACAACCACAGGGCACAGCTGGGGTGGGGTGGGGTGGGGGTTGGCTCGTGTGATGAACTATATCTACTGCCGCCCAGGGGACATCCTCTAGACAACACCTATGAGATCAGAAGAGAGGGGACTGAGGCAACAGACCACTAATGGAACAAACAGCCAAAAGACATATCCTCTTTGCTGCCTCTTGGTCTTCCCCCAACACACACACACACACACACACACACACACACACACACACACACAATGACAAATGCTTGCGAAAAAGCCAGTGTCTGTCACTCTAATGATGAGGATTGCCAGCCAGCAAGCAGCAACATGAAACGAGCAATCATGAATAAATAGATGAAGACCACCCAGAAGTGGCAATGCTGAGAGCTGTCAATCAACAAATCCATGCTACCCCACAGGAACAGAAAAAGAACTAGTGCGGCAGCATCACTTTGGTGTGCACTGGCATGCATGTGTGTGTGTGTGTGTGTGTTCCCGCCTGCCTGTTTGTTGGTTTGTTTGTTTGTTTGTAAAGGCAGGTAAACAGTCAGGGCTCTTGGCTGCTGCATGGAGAAAGTTTTCCCAGAAAACTGGGAAGTGGGTGATGACACAAAACAAGCATATTTTACTTGTGCAAAAAAAGTACAGGCATGTACACATACATACACACACACACACACACACACACACGGACCTGAAGTTCCAAAAACTTTCAATTCATCATTTCTCCAGCTCAATACTGTACTTTATAAGGTGATCAATAAAGCTTTAGGCGGGCAAGTAGACACCCAAGTTAACAAATGGAGAAAGTAATGCAAATAGTCTTGATTTTCCGACCAACAATTCATCACTCTTACAAGAAATCGATCACTTAAACTTCATGATGCACCATACAAAATGAGCGATGGGGCGATGTGTGCACGATGGTATGGGAACCTGGTTCGGAAGGCAAAACAGAGTATGAGTCTGAGAGATAAATGGACGCTGGGCATAAATTGGGAAGGAATAGTAGCAACATCCCTTCACTGCAAAAACCCCACAGCGCCATCCCTTAACTTTATGATCGGAGGTCACAAAATTAATGACCTCCAATCATACAGGTCTGCATATATGTCAGCGCTTGGTTTGAAGAATGTCTTGTCAGGGCATACATTCATATGGTGCAGTCAGAACAATGCAACTAAGCCGATAGCCTAAATAAACTTTATAAAAAGCATAAGAGGCTGGACTCCAGATGGGGGATGGGGGATGGGGGATGGGGGGGGGCGCCACGGCGCCGCCACAAAAACCTTTCTTTACCGAAATATGCAATGTTTGTCCCCCAATTTCCTTCAGATTTGGTTATATTTTCTTTACATGTATGTGTGTCTAAACCACATTCCAGGATAAACCTCTCCACTATTTTGCAAAGGACACTCATTTACCCTTAAAGGGGCTGAGAGGCCTGTTTGACAACTTAGATGACATCAAGTTCTGAATGGACAATAACAAGAAAACAAGCCAGACATAGTGAGAACTGATCATAAGTTAAACTGAGGCCTTTTTTTCACCCAAGCTTTTATCAGAACACCTCACAGCCCAGAAAACTAAGGTTGTTCAATAAAACGATATACTTTAGCTAGTTTTTTTTCTCCTTGAAATTATTGTCTGAATCAACAGCAACGACAGGGTGAAAGACATGCCTTGAAACACCCTGCCATCACCCCAACCCTGACTGATCTGAGAAACAGCTATGGGGTGCAGGCCAGGGTTTAGGGATTAAGGCCTGGCTCACTTAGCATACTTACTGTTGATGTGGTCGATGTAGAAGGTGCCCACCTGTGGGTCGTATGACGCCTCCCAACCCAATGGCAGCTCATCACCCACACAGTCGCCGAATGACAGGGGCTTCGTTAGCCTGGAGGGAGGGGGGAGGGATAGAGAAAGAGAGAGAGAGAGGTCATTGATCATTTGTGCTGCTCACTGTTTTCCCGACATCCCGTTTAAGATGGAGACTGAGGAAATTTGACTGATGAACATAAGTTTATTAACGAAATAAGCATGTAGAAAGAAAAAATGAACGAAAATAGAGAAAGAACGCCAAATTATCACTCTTAAATACCACTAGGAGATTTCAATCCCAGTCCCACAATCAAATTTTTTTTTATGGTGATGTAAAAGATCATGTCCAGCCAAACAAGCACCATGAAGCACAACAACAACATTCCTCAGCGCTGCCACTGTGGCCAAAGTCTACAGTTAGAGTCATGTCGTACCAGGCAGAAGTATAAGTGTGTGTGTTTGTGTTAGGGGCATGAGAAAGGGAGAGTGCGTCAGGGGGAGTACAAGAGAAAAATATTACGCCATTTGTCTTGGCGCATAGATAACTATAATCATTGCTCAAAGCAAGCTCTTCTAGAACACCACAGAGCTCCCAGCTGATGCAAAGGACTTTTCACCCCCAAAACACTACCAGATACTACAGCAAAGTGTGTCAGATCACTTCTCACAGTAAGACGGTCATTATGAACTACTCTCATATAATAAAACCCACTCCCATGCACACAATCTCTCTGAAATGAAAATGGTGCATAGTGGGGCTAGGACAGTGCAATTAACTTTTTTGTTTGTTTGTTTAAGTGGCAGCCGACAAACTATTGTACTATTTTTGAAGATACCAAGGCACTTCTTTAGCATAAGCTAAAGTAGCTAAACTCAGTGAGTTGCAATGACACAAAGTTTAAGTAAACATAACATTGTTTGAAGTGCCTGACAAGAAGCTTTTCCTACCCAAGACTGCAATCTGAAGGAGGCAACATAACACAGGCCATCAGCGCCTAAAAGCCTTGAAAAGAGGAGAACCAGTTCCAGCCACTAAACAATATCAGAAAAATAATTGAAATAGTACTTGACTGGAAAAAATACCCCTGACCTTATAGCTTATATCTCCTACCAAAGCCTTGGCAGGTAGGGCTAAGAGCAATTAACAATTCTCCACACAGAAACAAGCACACACACACAAAGGCTTAAAGGCTCTGTAAAGGAACCATCAAGCTAAAATAGTGCTTTGCTGAGATAGAAGTGTCTCACAATCTCCTCTGTGCTTCTTAGTGAGATCATGGACATGGACTTCACAAGAGCCACAAATGTCAGGCCAAGGGCAAGGACTTTCTTTGTTGCAGCATACTGCACATAACTCTTCAACCACTGTAGCACCGACCCCAAAGAGGCATGGAGGACAGGGGGTCAAAGTTCACAGACAAGGTCGAAGTTTGAAGTCCAAAGTCCTTCCATAGCTTTGTTTTTTTTCTCTAAGGTATGGCCAAGTATGTTGAGGGGTAAAGATGTTGAGCAGGCAAAGAAGAGCAATTCCAAAGAAAATGTAAAAAAAAACTGAGCACGAGTGTTGTTTACCTAAAATCTCTCCAATTAGTTGCCACGTTGATTTTCAATTAGCACACCATGTGCTTAGCAGATTAGCAATTTCTGCGACAAGCCAAGCTGTCTGATGTAATGTGAGGGAGTAAGTGTGTGTGTGTGTGTGTGAGTGCGTGCACATGTACGTGGGTGTGTAGACAATGCATAAACATATGTAAACAAAACCCATATCATCATAAAATGCTTGCTCTCAAACACATGCATGTCTCTCTGCAGGGAGGCTACAGATCAATGTTGGGAGACAAACAGTGGCACACTGCTGCGGTAAACACGGCTCGTTAACGCATGCACACACACACACACACACACACACCTGCTTTGGCAGTCCTTGTGGTATGTACTTCAGCTTGCACCATTAAGGTTAAATATTAGACAAGGAGAATGCGTGGAATGTACAATGAATGCAGCTAGCGCTGACCACTTCTAACCTCTATTTACGACCTCTCTTTCACTCAATCACTGGCTTATCACATTTTCCTGCTCTATGTATTCGTGCACAACTTCTTCCAATCTTCTCCCTCCTGTACTTGCTGTTGCCAACTCTCTTGTTGACAAATCATGACCTTAGCGCCAGTTGAACACGCTTGAACAGGTGCCATCTATGCAGGCAGACATTGGCTTCCACCACCTAGTCTCCCAGTTTCACCCAGCCAAGCTAGCCTCTTTGATCACAGCAGGCAATGGCAACAGAGAGGCGATGGCTGGTCCTTGATAGGACCTTCATCAATAGCCTAGCCCTGCAACTCTGAAACCGCTCCAGGTTGTCTTAAATCTGGAACTGCTTTCAGCCGTTTGAAACAAGCGTTCTGATCAGGTGTCAGTGTACCAGTGTCGGCCCACGCAATGCCATCTCCATAAAAGTCAATGACGTTCACCTTCCCACCTGCACAGATTTCCATGCACTGTTAATCTGTCTGACAGGTCATAGACAACACAACATCCCCTCTAAACACACACACAGACACACACACAACTTGGCTGAGAGCAGAACAGCTCTGATCCAGGATGCTTTCCTGGGAGCGAAGGTCCTGATCTCGCCTGTCAAGAGAGGGCACGAGGTGATCTGGCCACAGTCTCCCCAGCCCACTGCATAGTTCATGGGCCGTCCACAGGCAGTGCCAGGTGCAAACCCCTGCACATCACAGCCTACAACAGTAAGCCATAAACTCCTTGATGGGTCAAATAAAAAGAGAAGAGCCTTCCGCCTAGTCACCAGCACACATTGGGTGAGAAGTCATAGACAGCCATGATGACAATTTAATTTATGCTCTCGCTTTCTCTTTATCGCTCTCTTTCACACACAGTTTTATTGCCCTCTTACACCAAATTGCTGGCAAATACAAAGAGAGCGTGTGTTGAACTGAGTCTGAGATAAGATATGAATGGCTTTTGATGCCATCCTGCTATGCACATCGCAAATCATTGTGGAGCATTGTGTGCGTCCCAATTTGTGGGTTCAATTGCCAATGTGTCTGCCTGGCGAGATAAACACAGCACAAAAATGGGGGTGCTTTTTGTCATCTCCTCTCTCTGGAATGGTCTGTTGAGGTTGATAAAGCACCCCTGTTTAGACCCAAATGAGATTCCAGAAAGAGCAGGCCGTGTGTGCATGACCCAGTAGTAGGCCAAGGTCTTCATGTAGCAACAACAGGAGCAGCTCCACAAACTAGGCAAACAATACATTGAGTTTACAAGGATTTCACAATCACAAAAAGTATTAAAAAGATGTGGGTGGCCATAGAAATGAAATCTGTGTATTTATCTGTACTGTTGTCATAGAAATGAAATGTGTGTATTTATCTGTACTGTTGTGTCTATTATGTTACAGGTGATCCACAAACCAGTCACTAGCTTACCTACCTTTTTGCAAGTAGGTAATTAGGGGGGAATCACTTTCAAATTCATTAATATATGGTTAAATAAATTGTGGTTGGAAGTTAACAAAACAAAAATGTGTTTAAAACAGCCCTGATTTTAGTTTTCATACCAGCCGATATTTAGTTTGGATAATCGTATCAGAACTAATTCTGATAACTGTACCAAAATGTATAATTGTCTCATCCCTAGTGTACGTTTTGTGTATGAGTGCAAGAGCGTAACACAACTTCCCTGATACAGAACGTGTAGAAATTAACCAATGTGCCTCTGCGGTTTGGCAGATTTTATTAAGTTCATTCAATTCATTTTGCTGGAATCCATTTAGAAAGGTTGCTCCAATTTTTTGCTGAAAATCCTATGCATTCACCTTTGCATCAGTGCAGTTTTTCACAGCAGTTGATTTTGATAAAAAACAATTTGTGAAGTAGGCTTAAACAATCATTTTATCATAATGTGAATTGCAGGCTTAAACAATCTGTGCCAATATTGCACAGGGTTCCAGTGAAGCACGCATGCCAGCTGTTGCCCCATCTCTTTTGTAAAATCACTCTGCACCACGAGTGATGCTTCACTAAATAACCCTGAAGTCAGTGTCCTGCGAATGCTGTTGAGATGAAGCAAAGCTCACACAACTCCACAGGGTCTAGCATGAAAATAATTCTGTCCAGTTTGGTTAGTTTAATAATAGTGATGGCTATGAAGTGGCGATCCTTTGATGCAATGCTCTGGCAGAAGGTTGGAGGACACGGACACTTCCATGTGTCCTCATCTTTACCCTGCCACCCCACCGCCACCCTCCAGTCTCCATGGGTACAGTGCTGCTTTGTCTGCCCCCCCCCCCCAGCCTCTTCATTTCTTTACCTCCTTCAGTCTCTCTCTCCCAACAATGTCATTCACACCCGCCCAGATGCCAGTGTCTTTCAAAAGCCATGATTTACATGACTCCTTTTATTTTAACCCCACTTTCTTCTCTTCCACCTTCTTCTCTTTTTTTTCACACAGCTGCCCCTGCCAAAACAAGAAGCAGAGGGGCCAATGGCTGGGGGGGGGGGGGGCTTTGTGTCTGTGGCATACTTATACAAATTTGTCCTAATTAAATGGGTTAAGCTCCATTAAACGCTGAAAGTAAAAGAATGCAGAGAGGACTCGGTCTGGAATTTTATCTACGTGGTGATTTTTTCTCCCCCTGGTTCCTCCCACCACCTCAACTTTTTTTAAATAAACAGCTTTGGCTGGGACTCAGGGTGTCTCGGCCTATAAATTCCCCTATTCTTGAGTCCTCACTCAGACAGCAGAGCCCAGGAATGCAGAAGGCCTGACACAGCCTGCTATTCTCCCAGCCTCACCCCGTCACCCCAAGATCTGGGGCATTCAGACAGCAAGAGAGAGTGAGAGAGAGATGATGGAAAAAGAGAGAAAGAAGGACAGAGAGGGTTTGGGAGAAAGAGATTGAAAAGAATGGATGAGATAAAGAGCATGAGGGAGAGGGAAAAGAAAAGAGAAAAGAGAGAGGACCGTTCAGCTGAGTGACGGGGCAAAAAAGGGATAGAAAGCTGAAGAGGGAGGAAAAATAAAAAGGAGGAATATAAAGGGAAAGAAAAGGGGAAAAAGTCTGCTGCCACCGGTAAGGGTTTCCTCTGCTTCAGTGCCCAGGTCGACAGTGGTTGCTATGGGGACGTGAGGGGATGGAGTGTGTGAGAGAAACATGAGGAAGTGTTGGCTGAAAGCAGAGGGGACGTCCCAGCCAACAGCCCTCTACCTAGGCCCCACTGTAGTGCATGCGCACATACACATATACACGCACGCACATTTTGAACTGTGTTGACAAAAGTTCATGCTCTCCAAACACACTCCTAATGTGCAAACTAGTGCATTTTATCCACCAAGATCACCTGTTAACAGCTGCCAATGGGGGAGGGTCTTTTCATAGTAAACCTGTCCATTTTACACCCACACTAGCAGAGAGTTTTGTGCTTGGCTTTTGTGCTAACTGTACACCATGGATAGCCATGATATAGGGCGATGGAGTAGCTTCCAATGGATTCATCACAGGAGTCAAACAGCTCCTCCAAACATCACTGTGCATTTCTTAGAGAGCAGCACGACTGCAGACTTGCATAAAGTAGCACACTGTAGGCCCCCTCAAGGATCTTTAGATCCTATGACATGCAGAGCTTCTGATGTTGAAGCCTGTCATATGAGTGTCATCACACACACACATACACACACACACACACACCCCCGGGTTTCCCTCAGATCATTGTAATTGACAACAAACCAAAAAATAAACGTATTTTGAATCGCAAAGGTGATTTAAAAAGTTGCTTCACCAAAAATGCAAGTTGTTTATTTTTCCTGCGAAACTGCACCATAACCTTTCCAAAGATAAGTCACTAGGCTAGTCTCCCCCCAAACAACTGCACACACACACGGACACATCTTCCTCCCCACACAGACTTCCTTACCTTCCTGCACTAACCTTGTGAGGAGTTGCCATAGCACAGAGATTACACACCACAATCAGGCAGAAATAACAAATCAGAGAGGAGCGTGGCCAGGCGTGCTGGGCAATCAGTGAGCTGGAGCATGGACACAATGCAGGGCTTACCCAAGCCTCTTATCGGCTAAGGCTATCTTTATTACCATTTTGTTCCGCTCCTGCACAATACAATACAGTACTCAAGCTTCCCTGGGTCAGACAATCACTGCAATCTCTGCCCTCTGCTTTTGTGGGGATGGGCTTTTCATTTATTTACTTTTTTTCTTCCCCTTGGCTGCGAAACAGCACAATTTGAAGTACTCAGGACTGCACACAAACACTGGCATTTCTGCACATGCTGTTTGTCTCCGACTTTTGCACTTCACTGGTCACACAGTGCAGGTGCCATTTCCAAACTCTCTCTAGCCTCTTTCCTCCAAACACCCCCCCCCCCAAAAAAAACACATCCACATACACACATTGACAGTGTACTTGTAGTCACATTTATACATCCTAAAGGAAAAGTGGATGAATTTTTTCAACATTCTAGAGCACCTCCTTGTCACGTTGCCTAGGTCTACAACCGATCAGATGTCTGCTTTGTGGAGCTAGCCCACGGATCAGGTGCTTGCTGTGCGCGATGCCGTGAGTGGGGGCAAGGCTAGGCTACTACCCCTAGTCTTTCTTGGGAATTTAGTGTTGCCCAGTGTAAGAGCACTGAATGTTTCATGTACCGCATAATCAAAAAAAGAAACAATTCATAAAACAATCTCAGCAAAAAAAGTTCACATGTTGATAAACATGATAACCTGAAACAGACAGCGATGAAACAGCAATCCGCTGGCAAAGGAAAGGTACTTCATAAAATTTACAGGCAGACAAGGAGTTCTGCAAGTTCAAGTACTTCTGCATACCATGGTTCATCCGCAAAATTATCACAACCGCTATCTCATATTTCGGGTCTCTGGTCTTTAGATGGGATGAATGAATGAGTGACAATGTGCAGAATTTCTCAGTCTAACTGTGGATTGCAAATTATTACTAGATAATTATCAAGGCAGTGAATCTGGGCACATTACTAACATAGCTTAATGTTTCATCAAGTTTTCTAAAAGCACAACATAATCAAAATTAAATCATGGCATGGTCAAATCAAGTCCTTGACTTCTTTCACACATAGCCTATTCACTCAAAAAAATGACTCATCATACACGCAATTTAAGCTTAATTTCTAATTACACCACATAGTTCTAATAGTTCTAGTGACACCAAATAGGCACATTCTATCATCTGCCAAACTATATTGCCTAAGTAACGAGGTAATGATACCACAGAAAGAGTTACACAACACGACCCCCGCCAGCTCCTCCAACTGATCCTCTCTAGGCTACTAGCCACATGGGCCTGAGCTGTTAGCTATGCCATAGAAATGATTATGTGTAGGTCAGCAGAGCATACGGACAGAGCATCAGGGCGGCAAAGAGGATGCGAGATGACCATCACCTGTGAGACTCTGAAAGTAAACCCCCACCTAATGGAAAACACAAAGCTGCCATCACCAACCCCGGCTCTCCTATAACCTTTGAGAGAAGAGGCTTATGAGTACTCAGACTACCTACAGCATAATAGGAGCTACCTCACTGTAGGGGTGGGCAATATACACGATATATACCGTATGCAATATGCATTTGGCCAGTGATAGAGATTTTGGGTCATATCGGCATACCGTGATAGGCTCATTGCGTCTCCACAACCATGTGAAAAAATGTTGACCTGTAGCTTCACCCTATTGATAGCACCTTTTCATTCTTACAACGAAACTGTGTAAGAGCCTATAAATTGCACAGCTACTGCCTGACACAAATGCAGCTTACCAGTTTACTTCTGTGTGAATTTGAGAGTCCAATATAAACACCTCCGAACGATGACTAAACAACTGATGACTTTGACTGAATTGACTTTATGCTATGGTTACCATTAAGAAACTGTTATGCTGTAAGTTACATACCAAAGTATACCGTGATATATATCATCTACCGTCTATGGTTCAAAATATATCGCAATTTTAGACCATATCGCCCACCCCTACCTCACTGAATGCAGTTTATTGCCAGGGACCACAGGAATGTCTGCTTTCCTGTGCATTAAAAATGAGTAATGCTACAGATGTGTCACCCACTCACTCACACACACAATGAACAAAGGACACACTGGGAGTCTGGGAAAATGTGGGGGTACATTCTGGTAAATTCTGGTCAGTGCAAAATTCTCTTAGTACCATTACTTTAAACAAGCGCACCCACTCAGAGATTTCATGGACATGGGTGTCCAAACCAGGTTTGTTCTGATGTAGTCTTGCTATTTTGGCATCATAAAAAATATTTTGCTCTTACTAAAACCAGTCTAGAACAGTCTACAAAATGCACCGTCTGCCTGGCTGTGATGTGAACAATTTCCATTCTCTACTGAGCCACAACCACTCTGTGCCACAACTTCAATCAAGTCAGATTTGAGAGCAAAAAGACTGCACACTGCTTCGAGACAACAAAATGAACGCCAACACCTCTACAACTGAAAAAACGTCAAGTCATAAATCAACCATACATCTCAGCAGGCAGGCAAAAGGGGCCATGGCTTAGCCTGAAAACCCAGACTACAGTATAACAGCTAAATGTATTGTCTAACTATGACCAATAGAGCATTAGCACAATCCAAAGGGCAGAATCGGCGGTTGCCTTTCAAACAGTTGTCTCTGTACGCGGTTGTAAAAAGATAGAGTAAATGGTAAATTTATGGTAAACATATGCTTCAAGTAACATTTACTAAAGGATCACCATCCACTGTAGGCAATTGCTGTAAATTTACAGCCAATTTTCAACATTAAAATACTGTTTTCGTGTTAAAAAGTTTAGTACTGTAGTTAGCAATGCATTGTGGGATGCTTAACTTGGAGCAACAGGGCAGAAGCCAAAAACAGTATGGTGATGTTTTAAATTACAGGACACTACAGTATTTTCTGGAAACTGAGTGGTACTGGGAAATCTGGAGTAGCCTAACAGTCAGAAGTTTGATAGGTCTTTTATATTGAGGGTGCTTGTCATTTTTCTTTTATAAATACAGAAATAATTTGCCTTCATAAAGTGAAACTCTAACCATAATTTGAGTTGGAGATTTTACAAAAGATAACGCACAATTTAGATGACATGTGCTACTCATTATCGAATGTTCATTCATCCATTGCGTCTGACATCTACAAATTAAACGGTAAATTATAATTAATCTTTATTCTTCATTTGCCAAAGATGTTTTATGAAATGCTTAAGAGTTTGCCTCGCTATGACTTTGAATATAATTTATCAGTGAGACTTCATTTTGATTTTTAACCAGTAAGAGAGGCCAATCGGCACTTGTTAGATGGTGGTAGCAGGAAAATTGCAGTAAGTTAAAGAGAGACACTTGAATCCAGGCTGGACAGGTTGATTTTTTTGTTGTTGTTTAAACTGAAAAATCGGTGTGAATATATTGCATTACTGGACTCTTTACTGGACTGGACTCTAATGTGAATGCATTTTGTTTAGCCTAATTATCTGTCGCTGCGTGTCTCACAAAGCCTAGGGTTAGGGACAGTCTCTGACAAGCACTTTTAGTTAACTTCTGTTTGTTAGAAATCTCTTCTCCACGCTGTCCAAAAGGGCTAATTTCCTTTTTTCCCATTTTTTGAAAGTACCAGCATTTATGTTGACATTACTCTTTGAAATAAAAGGTGTTTGATTTTGATTCTCTACGTTTTATTGCTTATTTTGCATTATACACACATAGCCCTGAGAATAACGAAGACTGCTATTTTAGGAAACTGCTAAATTTAGATATTGTATTATCTACAGTGCCTGTCTACAGTGAACTGTGAGAAGTTAAAGTAACAGCCTAAACAAAATAATTTAATTTCCAAATAATCACAGAAATATGGTGCATTTATTTTTACTGTAATAGACTGTATAAGAACAGTATGAATAGAGAAAAATACTGTGTCTGGTTTACAGACTACTACTGTAAAATGACAGTATATTGCTAGTCTTTGCTGACAGCTCTTGACTGTAAATTATAGAAATACAGGAATATATACTGTTTATATGGTTTACAGACCAATACCGTAAAAATAATTTTACGTTTAAAAACTGTTAAAATAACGGTAAACTGCTGGAGTCCCTGCTGGCAGCTCTTTACTGTTATTTTACAGGAAAATTCTTTACAGTGAAGGCTAATCTATGAAGGTTGTCATGCAGTAACCGTTGCAAGACATATTATCTTGATTGGTGATACAACAGAAGGAAATTATTAGGGTATCTAGAAAAACAAAGGTAAATATTGAGTAGAAATTGAGTAGAAAGCACAGCTTACGTAAATTGCTTCAAAAATTTTAGATTATTTTGCCTAGATCACAAAATTAAACACCTGCAAAAAAGGTTAAAGCATTCAGTTAAACTGAAACATTTGAGTTGACTGCAACAAAGAGTTCAAGTTGGCTATGAATAAAGGTTTTTTAATATTACATAAATGATTTCTCAGATAGTATTTGTAAAACTAAAACTAATATCATGGGCTGCAATATCAATAGTTTAACAGAAATATTTGGCAGGACTTTGAAAAACCCAGTCATGGTGTAGAAAAGGTCTGATGGTGTAGAAAAGGTGGTGTTGCAACACTAATGTCTAATCTACTGTGAAGGGGTGCAGGCCTTTCCTCAATCTTAAGCTCTACAAAGTTGTGTGAAGGTGCGCAAATCTCTCTGAAGACATGAATGACATAACTGCAATTTATGCAGCACGCTTCCTATCTCTACTCTTCATGTGGCATTTAGATTAGACTAATGTAAGCAAAAACATGTGAGATCTGAAGCAGGCAGGCAGGGACAACAACTGGCTTCTGTCCTCTAAGGCTGTGCGCTTTCATTAATGAGATACTCAGCAGGTCATTATTAACCTGAAAAGTGACAGCAGGATGCCTGTGACCTGGTTATGATGAACACTGACTCCATTATAAAAAGGCATGATTACGTTTTCACCTAAACACAATTGTGATGGCACTATAGCACTTGTTTCATTTTTTTTTTTACTAGGAGAATGTTTTCCCAACCTCCAAAGTTTAATACAAACTGGCTGGGGGATTGGATCTAAATAAAGCTCCTGAAACCGTTTACTAGCCTAATCAATCAATTATAACAGGTTAGTTACAGCAGTGTGTCAGGCAGGGATAACCATTTCACAGCAGTAGATCTGAGGCTATCTACAAGCTGTATTGTGTACCTTGAGGAGCAAACCTACCCTCCTGCATTCAATGGTTGCTGGTTGGTGTCAGTACAAAATCAACTATTGTATTATATTGTATTATAAGATTATTGTGTACCTCATTGTCAGACTTCTTTAATATAAATATAGGGTATAGGGAATTTGTATGTTCTTGGAAACTGTGTTTCTCACCTGCTCACCTAGATCCTAATAGGCGAGACTGTTGTGTCTGTATCTGTCCATTTCTTAGGATGGAGAGGTAGGGCGGGGGTCGGAAGATACCGAGGCTCCACCTCCAGACATTGCGGTTCATGCCACTGAGTCTTTGGCCCAGATATTACTAATACAGTGGTCACAACACAGAGACAGGCGTAAGACACACGTGTCCCTCTCTCTCACTCCCTCACTCACTCACAAACACACCAGGGTTGCCAAGTCAAACGCATCTGCCGAGACTGTCACACTTCAACATCAGTCTCACGCTGAATGCAGGAAATGTCTCGCCAAATCAAACTGTTTTATATCTGTTTACAAAAGGCTATGACTAGATCTAATAATATTTCATTGGGACAAGATGAAGCTCTAAGTGTAGATGGGCCTTAAAGATTGACTTTAGCTGATATGCCTCCATTCCATAATTTGGTGTTTCACTGAAAAATGCACGCTCCCTAATAGTTGATTGAAAACTTAATGTGCTTATAACACAATAACATTTCCGTAGATAAAGCTTTAAACATACAAAATGCACTCATGGATGTTTCATTTTTACACACTGTAAAAAGTAAGCTACGTTGCAGAGGTAATCAAATATGGCTTCGGTGCAAAACATGCTCCAAACTGAATCCAAAAAAACACAGTCGTGTTTATTTATTTCAACGTATTAATACAAATAAACTTAAATTCCATCACCCGTTTCGACAAATTATTGCCACGACATGAGTGAAAAATTGTTTTTTATTTCTGCATTGTTTCATTATAGCCCAATATCTTTAAAAAGTTATACATAAAGTTTACTAACTGTGAGTGCAATGAAAAAAGTCAGACAAAATATTAAATGCTTCTTATTGAAGCCATCTCAGAGTCATTAACTCCTTTAGATATACTGATAAACCAATTACAAGAAATCTATCAAAATGCGTCCAAGTGGACTACAGGACAACTGACCAAATTTGCGAAACCGAAAACACACACACCTACAGAAACATAATCTCAAATCACCATATACATGTACTAATCATAATGTAGTAATCAAAATATCAACCAAAAAATCAATCAAACAGTATCCTCTTCTCTGCCGCACTAAGACCAAATTTTGTAAAACTAACTTGAGGCTAAACCCCCACACAAATGTTTCTTTCTGAGCATCCTCATGCATCTCTTGCTATCTCTTTCTCCTACACATGGCCTCTTGAGAAACTGAGTTGGGTCAGGACCAGTCGGGGAGGCCTCAGCTCTGGCCATCCCTCCCACACACATGCCCACAGATCATCTCCAGCTGTCCGCCCACTGACCTGGACCCAAAGGGTCCTCCAATTCTCTAGCTTCCGCACTCCTCTTGTTTCACCTGCATGAACACATACTGCGTGTGTGTGTGTTGCCATGGTGAGTTTGGCACCACAGTGAGGGGCGAGGAAGGGAGCTACTGACCTCAAGAGCTAGCATTCGCATTTGAGCTTTAGTGTTTGTATGTGTGAAAGAAAGGCAGAAGAAGAAGGTCTGCGCATCTAATGCTCCCTGTGCTACCAAAGCAAACTGTCATTGTCAGAGCAGCTTTTTAAAATTATTTGGTTTAGTGAAAAATACCCACTGTAAGACACCCCACAATGTCAGCCACATGAGCACTGCTAACTTAACCCTACATGTTAGTTAATTATAATAGGCAGAGATAAAAAGTATTTTATTTTGTGTTCAGTCGTTTATAAGATATTTCTAAAAAATCTCGCACAAGCTGCAGAAAATGTAATTTACAGTGCCCTTTCTCCTAGTCTCTCCAATCTACTTTCCTATCCACTTTGGACTTCACCTTGTTGAAAAACGTCATGGGTTCAAAGAAAGCTGAAACGACGAATGTAAGAAAAGGCAACATTTCTCTCACGTCCTAAGAACTTTTCTAAGCAAAAACGAGATTCCGAAAGCAGACAGACATCACCACATTTGTTCAAAGTCAGTATAGACTGGCATGTCAGAGGAAATGAAAACACCAGTGCCTTTTTGAAATATAAAGACTTTAAACATTTTCTCCACAAAGAGGTAAATGGTATAGTAGTCCCACTTTTCACAGGAAATGCCAATCCATTGTCATTATTTCTCCTCGTGCTGATGAGGCCTAAAAGCGACCAAAGAGCTCCACTATCCTGTTGCCAACCATCTATTTATCAACTCAAATTACACTGTAATGCTCAATGGTTGTGTTGCCAACAAAACACTGAGTAACGTCACTTGTACAGTTTTTCAAGTCTTGAACTCTGACAACTTATCTGCCCCGATAGGCTACTTCCAGTACCAGTCAGAGATGTGACAAACCACCGCTAACGACTGGTAGCGGTGTTGCTTGTTGTTCAGGCTTGAGGTGGAGGTCAGGTCGCCTATCAAAATCGGCAGTTAACGGTAACGCTACATTGCCTAACACGGCGGAACTTGCTTACTGGTACCACTCTGAAATAAAACATTGCCATATAAATATATTTGACCGTCTACATATTTAGAGAAATGTAGTATATTTTACAGAGGGATTGTGGGATCCGTCGCTAATCCTAACGGGAACAATCCTCCTTTTGTGTACTTCCACGATAAAATCCATTACAGTCACTGTGCATGCCCCAATGCAACTTTAAACTATTTTCTGCTTGTTTCTCACATACTTACAACTTTCTTGGTGTTGTAGCTAGCTAGCTAAAACAGTTTGCGTTACACTTAAACTACAGCAAAGTATTCCCAGATTCTCATCAGCACGTTCTTCAACTGAATATTGCTTTAACGAAAACGTTAGCCGTCTTTAGCACGTTGTCGGCAATTTGCTAAGTCAGTGTAGTTGGCATGTGAAAAAACTTAGGAGGCATTTCCTCATTCTTTTGTAACGCCGTTTCAATGTCCTTTATTACCTGTGCTCTGACAGCCGATTTGGCTAAGTTTGGAAAAAGTCTGCGTTGTGCAAGTAACGTTACCTGTCCCTAGGGTCAATCCAGCTGGTTTGCTTGGTATTGTGGTCGATATAAAATACTTTGCCGTCGTAATCCGTCGCCTGTTCCCAGCCGTCCGGTAACGGCAACTGTCCATTCCCTTTCCTAGGCATTGTCAGCTCTAAAAAGTTCCGCCATTAGTACGGAAAATAAAAAAGAACCTCCAGCGAGCTACAAAACTGTGTCCAGATCCATATTTTGCCCTCCCCTGTCCTCCATCTTAGTTCCTAACAGTCTGGACAGACATGAGTCCGTTCCCAGCCATGAGCTCATTAGCATATTATTAGCATAAATCTATTTGCATGCACATTCCTGAGAGCTACATTCCACGAGATTAACCCTTCAAGACATTACCAGTGGCACATTTGTGTTGACAAGAAAACCTGTTGCACTGATCAACTTCAGCATCAAGACATTTGTTAAACAATAAGCAAAACTTTACCTTTAAATTTTTATGTTAACAAAAAGAAAGACAAAACTAGACCTAGGCTATCTGAAAATATACATGTTACTCCTAGAGGTTTGTTTTTCTCAAATGTATAGGCCAAATGAATTATCAAATTTATCAAGGCCATGATTCAAAAAAGGTAGCTAAATGCCTTCCCATAATAGGTTGCAGGCCAAATAAATTCAGAGTTCAACATTGAACAATTTAAGATGCAGTATACCTGTTTCTTATTGCCCATTAAAAAACATAGTTTTATATATACATTATTCATAGGCTATGCACACACTTAGCACATGATAACTGTGAATCATGTAGAATGGCCCAACTCGTTTGCTCTTCTGTCCACCTATGCTACAATCATTTCTGAGTCATCCCTGCTCCCACTGCCTGATGTCACAACAACTCCAGTATACTGCAATCAACTTTATGGAAGGCCCTAGCTGACCCCTTCTCAAGGATTCAATTCAATTCAATTCAATTTTATTTATATAGCGCATTTTTACAAAAGGCATGTCACAAAGCGCTTAACACAAGAGGCCCAATGAGCAACAGGGGCAAGGAAAAACTCCCTCGCAGCGTTTTTTGTTTTTACTTGTTATGGTAGAGGAAGAAACCTTGGGCAGTTCCGACGGCTCAAGGGGCTAACCCAACTGCCTAGGATGTGATGGCACTGTCACAACTTTGAAATTTCAGGATGCTCACTGTCCAGCCAGAACTTTTGACAACCACTATATTAACTTTGAACAGGGGGGAATAATCTTTCTGCACAATTTTAGATGACACTCAGTTGCACAGGTCTGTAGGTGTATGCTGGTATGGTACGATGTACTGTACATTCCAGGACTATCGGGCAATGTAAAATATTATAGAGTAGCTCCTGGGCAGTGGGCACATCCATTTTTTTTTTACAATAGCCCTCAGAGAAAAAAAGTTTGTGACCCATGTCTGGGCTTAAGAGAGGCTATCAATATATTTCATTGTGTGATTAAAATAAGTATCACTAGCAATACTGATGAAGACATTGGTTATTAGAAAATGGCCCCTGTCAGCAAAAACAAATTTAAGCATTGCACTTTAGAAATTGAAGGTTTCAAGTACTTGTTTTATATGCCTTAGTCAATTCTCAATAAATCAATCAGGGGTGCATCTCCGAAAACTTTGATTGCTAACAAGTTGGTTGGCACTGGGCATTTATATTGCAAACAACAAAGTTGCTTTGCAAAACATGCCCCAGGTGGGTTTACAGATAGGTATTGGTTACATGCTCCAAAAGAAAAATGCATATACTATAAAGTCACACAACCATGAGAGAGGAGATTACAGTGAAGATACAGATGAGAAGCTTATGCATAACAAGGCTTAGTTGAGTTTCTCTCTTATATATTCACACTCACGCACACGCACACACAGGAACAAACACACATTCACACATGAAGAGAAAGATCTATTTTGCTGCGAGAATAAGATGTAATAAATCATTCACATATCTCCAGTAGACATCAACTTTTCTGACTCAAGTTGGTGGTTGACGGACACTTCACACCTTTGTCTTGCATCTGCTGAACAAGCTGGAGTTGAATTTAGAAATGGAGAAGTTCTACTTTCCTCCGTTCCTCCTGTCATCTTTGATGAATGGTTGGAGGGGGCCTGTGAAATGGTGTCTTTCCTGTGGAACAGCTTGCTTGTTGTCTCATTGAGGGTTGTCATCTCATTGTGAAAGGGGATATTTTTAAAACTGTAGCTGCAGATAGAATACTCTAAGGTCACACAAGATATACTGCACCTCACAAAATAGTGGTATCTGTTTATGCTTCAGTTAGGCTGATGAGGTTTTCGTGAAAATCTTGAACGACACCTATCGTAAAATTTGGTCTTAGTGTGCTTTCAACACTCATTATCATATTTAACTCCCATCATTATTAAAGTACCATAGTCACAGTCACTTCAAAGTTAGCCTATTTTACTTAAAACACCAACCCAATGATCTCTGTGTCTAGATCCCAAATGGTTTGTTATGGTGGGTTTAACCAGCAGTACATTTAAGACAGAAAGTATGAAAAGTAGTTTACTTAAAAATTAGGCTTCCATGCAACATTTCAATAGATAGATCATGTCTGTGGTCAGGGCCAATATCCTGGATATAGGCTTTAAAAGGATGGTGACCACTGATTTAATAGCTTATATCATTCAAGAAATGTAAATACAAATTTAAATTCTAGTGATGCAGCACTAATAGAGGGCTTTAGCAAAAACATGTGGATATCTTGCGGGTCTGAATGAATAGTGATGTTTAGCACAACGGATCAATTGTTATGGTTATGAAATGCTGAACAGGAAAAGGTTCACAGTTCACAGTTCCCTTATTCCTTTTGTGTAATTAGGCCCAAAGGGTGAGATATCCCCAGAGACCAGTATTGTTGGATTCACCAGCAGCACCAGCACAGGGAAGGAGTTGTCCCTGGAAAACATATGAACCCACTGGAGTTCTATGCAGTGACACATGGAATGTTGTTGGATTGAGTTGCATTGTGTTGAGTTGCGGTGAGTTATTCCGCAAAAACTGTACCTGACCCCTCTCCCTCTCACTGACTGTGTGTTAATACTTAAAGATGGTGCTAAAAGATGGTGCTCACGTGTGCATGCATTGGTGCTTGTTTAATGTGGTTGAGACATACACAGATTTCATTGACTCAATACGGTTATTGAGTTATTCCCAAATATTATGTCTGATGATCTGATCAATATGTTTTGGGGGGGCTCTGGTGCTATGGGCTACATGTCTATGCTACACTAGGACTCTACTCTATCATATGGCATTCAGACATCAGAATCAGTTTTACTGGTCAAGTGAACACAAACAATTTTACATTTTCTCTCCATATCAATATAGACTCAGTTGTAAAATGGTAAAACTAATAAATAAAATAAAATAATAAAAAAAGGGGTGTGCCTTAAGAGGTTAATGTGAGCTTTCACTTTCTGGAATTTGAATCACTGTTTCTCGTGGTATTCACACTATGCAATCACACAGTCTGCTCCCATTAGGCACTGCCAGCCAGTGGCTGCAAGATTTAGCTATTTAAAGTCAATGTAGCACTAGGTGAAGTTTCCAGGTTAATATCAAGGTAGTAATACAGTATCACAGACCATCACAGATTAAGAATGTTGAAATTAACTAAGTAAAGACTGATATAGGCAAAATAGGCCTACAGCCAAATTTGATTTGACATTTTGGGATGCACCCTGATTCAGCCACATGAATATATGTCCACTAAAATAAGTGTGTTTTGAAGTGATTAAATTTTATTTAAAAGTATTACAAAACCCTGGTCATATCTATTTGCAACTGGAGACAAAAAAATATCTACTGGTGATAAATCGATTTATCAGCATGGATGGCACGCCAGACTTCGACCTACCACTTTACTGCCACATGGTGGATAAACAGAGTATTGCAGTTTGTATAATAGCTCTTTGGATTATAATCATACAGTCTATGATTATAATCAGAAAATCCAACAAAATAATGCCATACATTCCTTGCGCCCCGTCGTTGCAATTCGGTAGTGCGTAATGGAATGGTCGTATTGATTTACAAAAGATGGCCTACGAGATCCATGAACAGAAATATATGACAATGTAGGCAAACTAATGTCAAAATAGGCTAAACTTGTCTATGGATTTAAGGAAAACTACAGATAGATTCATCTACTTGCAAAAGACAGTTGCTAGCACGCTTACTTGACGACCAATGACGTATGCTCCCGCGAAAATTTGTCCCGCGAAATCTATGCGGAAGTTGACACTTTCAGACACCACGCCACTTTTCACCGTGTACTGTCCACCTGAAAATGAGTGAAGACACGAATGGAGGGCAAACAAACACAAACGGGTAAATCGCGTTTAGTCTATGTTTAAAATATCTTAAGATAAAAAAGACATACCCGCTGTTTAGAAATGTTTATAAAGGCCGTGTTTGTTCAAGTGATTTGTTTATGTACGTTGACTGTCATATACTCGTCTACTTTTACTTCTAACGTTAGCAGTTATGTTATGAATCTGGTCTGGTCATTGCATTCGTTTGGCTTTCAGTATGCCATTCTGTACAACTCCCTCTTCACCAATTATTCCTTGTTAAAATGTCATTCTGTCACTTACTTTGTCTTTGAGAAGAAAATAGTCTATTTTATTAAATACTCTATAAATAGTGTTCTTGGAACCTGTTAATTAACTTAACGTAACCTAACAGCAAATCATAAAGTCAAAGATGGACTGTATCTTTATTTTGTGAAATTACTTTAAAATAACAACTTGGCATATGCAAGTGAACTCTGGTGACCACTTGGGTTTTTGCACCATAAGAGCCCCAGTGACACCCACTGTTGTGTTGGGCAAACATACTACATACTACACATCAACTACATGTTTGAATGTTTAAAATAGAACCTGCAGCATCCCTTTGTTGACTGAAGTAGGCTACAAAATCTGTAATGTTATTGTACAGTGTTACTGCATTATATTTTAGACACAGAAATATTGCAGAATTCTGCTATTGTCACAGAATGCTATTTTTTGTGCGGGATGGGCTGGTGTCAGTTGTCCTTCAGGGATGCTTTTTTTGTATCCTTTATAATTGTGTTAACCACCTCTTCAGGTATGAGTGGAGCATTTTGTAAGGTGTAAAGGGTAATGAGGAAACACGGCACACAAAAAATATCAGCCTGAAGTGAGCTCTACCTCTGTTTTCTGTATCCGTCTGCCTACTTGCACCACAGCTGAAAGGCCCTTGGTGGCAGAGAAGAGGTGTGAACAGTGCCACCTCTGGCCTCCTCTTTACCACCCACGCGGGCATGAAGAGGTGCCTACATCACCTCAGGGCGCGACTCAAGAGTGCAGCTTTCACCTTCTTGTGCCTCGCCAAGAGGAACCTTTAGCTTCCGCCTGTCTCCATTCAGTGCTCATCCAACTCCTCTTGTATGTTCAGCCTGTGTGTGTGTGTCTCATTGTGGCTGGCAGGGAGGGAATATGGCAAGGAAAATGCTCTGGTCATTATTACATTTGTGTTTGAGAGCCTAAAATTAAGTGACACTCAAAACCTCTCCTGACTGAGTCAGTAGTGAGTACAGGGAGAATTGGATAATGAGGAGCTCAGTCTCTGTTTTGAGAACACTTGCCTTTTGAAATGAGGCTGACACACACACACACTCAAATGCACACTGAGCTAGAAGCTCATAGTAATTTCTGTCAGTGAGACTCGTAGATGTAGATTATTGCATGCTGTTTTCAGAGACAAGACCATTTCAGATTTTAGTAAACGATCATTGCTTTTTCATGCTTGGTGCTCTTTTCTGCTTGGCGAAATGTCCACCTGTGCAATTCTCAAGTGAGCCCAGCACATCTGTGTGGCTTGCTTGTAACTGTGATTTTAATCACATGCAGGTAATTTTCTTCCTCTGCACCCGAGGATCTCAGCCAAAAAAAGGACAAAGAAAGAGATGTATATTGAAGCACCAGGCAGATTGCTGGCAAAAGCGATAATCTGCGCGGCTCACTGTAGCAATGTAACAATTCCTCAAGTGAATTACCTGGAGATGCCAAGCCACATGATCCCAGCTTTCATTCCTCCCAGCTGTGCTGCCACTTTAGTGATCAAGGCACATCTCAGTCTGGACCAATGGAAGCCCAGGGACTAATGCGCCCACACGCATCTCATTAAAGGAATTATCCGGAGTAAAATACACTTTAGATCAATTACGGATAATTGGGAGTACATATATTGAGTTGACATCAAAATCATGTAATTCGGATGTGTTTTGAGAAAGTTATATTTAACTGTTTTGAGCCAAAACTCGTTAGCCTGGAAGTGACCAGGGCATATCATTTCCGCCGCTAAAAAATGCTATTTTTATACCTCTTCTACAGTTCCAAATAACATTACACTTACGTGGTAGTGAGGAGAGGGTCCCTAAAGCCAAACCGAAGTATCCCGAGGTCTTCATGTGGTCAAATAGAGAGTCCAAAATGAATTTTAACGAGCCAGTACCTTTCAGGAAATGTTGCTGCTTTAGCTGCCATCTTTAGGGGAAAGTCCAGAGGTCCAGAGAATTGTGAATTTCCAGAGCGTGTTACTCCACACTCTGAAATCAACTCCTACGGACTCTCCCTACGGATAATTCCTTTAACAGGCTTCTGTGGGCATGACGGGACATAATGGGCCGTACGCGGCTCCTCTGCCAGATGGTGCTGGCAACAGTGGCCTGAAAGAACGTGGGGTAAAAGGCTTTTTCAATCCATGCATGGCGAGACTAAGCACAGTCCACCCTGTGAGATGAAGTGAGTCAACCCACTTGTGCCACAGTCAAACTGTTGAAGTCTTCAGTAATGTAAAGTAGAACAAAATCATCAGTAGTTGCATTGTGCATAGTCACATTGTTATTGTTTTATGTTTTATTGTTTAGTCAGAGACGTTTTTAGGTCTGTTTTAGGGCTGTTTTAGGGCATTCACTTAAGCAGTGAATGATATGCATAGTGAGATTGTAAGTTGATCTGTAATTGTCTGTAGTTTCTGTAATTGTGAATTGCTTAGCGTTACATTTACCTACATTTACCTAAAGTGAATAAAAGGCGCCGCACTATTGTTTAGCCTACACAAACAAATTTTGGCAGTTAACGTTGGGAAATGTACTTAACAGCTGTCCATATTTTGTCCCATCTTGCATTGCTCTCGTATTTCAGCACAGTATCGGAATCTATTGCAAGTGAAAACTAAATGGTATAGTAACGTTCGTTAATTTAGAAAAAAGACATTTCAAGTGTCCTTTCAATTCATTAGCTAGATAAATTGAGGAGTGAGAAGCAGGAGAGTGACAAGGGAACTGATGCTGTAAAAGCTGATGTCAGTAAAAGTTTTGAAAACAGTGACGAGTCGACCAGTGCACCATTTTGTAACACTTTAGGCTATTAATTGAACAAGGTGTTTGCATTCCTATCTCATTCATAAGAATGAAACATTGTCTGTATAGGCTTACAGAATAGAATATTGAATGAATCTTTGTCCAAGTGGCTAATCCCCCCCATCTTACAAAGCTTGCGACGTCCCTGCTGTTTGTGTTAACAACCCTTCAAAATTAGTTACTTGTGTTGTGGTGTTTTGCTATGTTTTTAATGGCAGAACTTACGGCGGATGGAAAGCAGAACATTAGCATTCCATGACGTGAATCGTCACGGCCAGTGGACACACTGGCCTTTGGTTCTTCATGTTTCTGTATTCCTTCTTAAATCATTTTGTGTTGCCTTGCCTCGCCTCTCCTTAGTAGACCCCGTCACCACCCAATGCTCATTTGAAGCCATGGCCTTTTGTTTTTGTAAAGGCTGTGCTGCTGTTTAAAGCTGCAAAGTGATGCTATTAGCCCGCTGCAACAGATCCAAGGCCCAGGCATGGCGGACTAGCAGTGGTGTTTCAAAGGCTTAACGAGGCCCGGACTCCCACACAGGCCTTTTGATTTGTCTCCCCTCACCGGCTCCGAGGTGGAGCGGATGAAACAGCCACGCGTCCACCCTGTCCATTTTAGGTGGTGGTGGTGGAGGGGAAGGGATGGGGTTGTGGTTGGGGGGATTATGGCAAGCCCAGACAAGTGGACCTGGCAGAGGCGTCAGACTGACTAGATTTTCTTTAGTAGCAGGTGGCCTGCCTTTAATCGGCTACTCCCGCTCAGGACCAGCCATGAGAGGCGAGGAGTCGGCGGGGCGCTGCAAAATTCATGTCCCGTGTCAGAGCCAGTCATCTCGCTAATGACGGATAAAGGCCCCCAAACTCCACGGTGACGTGCTAAATAATGATCCCACTTCAAAAAACTTGATGCACTGCCGAGGCCACATGCACTGCGGTCCTCAGAC
Organism: Limnothrissa miodon; assembly: GCA_017657215.1. Lineage (NCBI taxonomy): Eukaryota > Metazoa > Chordata > Actinopteri > Clupeiformes > Clupeidae > Limnothrissa > Limnothrissa miodon. The sequence continues at coordinate 91,041 of JAGFZM010001947.1, forward strand.
ACACACACACACACGTGAGCATGGGCACGCAGGGTTCAGATTGTAATTACCACGAACAGTCTAATCTCTGTTGCCAAAACTTGCCTTTTCTTTCCTTAAGAAGTGGCTCAGGTGGCAGGCAGAATCAGAGCAGGGTGAAGTGTTTGCTTCCTCACAATCTGTGCTGGGACTCCTTTTAGTGAGAGGCAGGGAAAGTGGGCCTTTCCCTCCCACCAGCCAAGACGAGTGTGTGCTGGTTTCTGAAAAGCCTCCTCTTAACCCTGAGTTGCCTTTTGGTCCTGATCTCACCCATTAGCTTTTTCTGTCCATTACAACATTTCCTTTTTTTTCGCAGTCCCTGCCTCCATGTTGTTTTCGGTGCATTTTTAACATGATTTTGTCTGTGTCGTTGTGTTGGAATGGCACATATTGAACTCTTCTCCTTCCATCTCGTACTCCAGCCCTCAGCCCTCTAATGATCCCCTGTTTGTGTGTGTGTAGGGCCCGTAGCGAGGCGCCGGTTGGGAAGAGAGAGGACTACCTGGAGTGGCCGGAGTACTTCATGGCTGTGGCATTCCTCTCGGCGCAGAGGAGCAAGGACCCAAGCTCTCAGGTAGCCCTGCTTTCAAGGCCATCAAACTCTCCAGTCAACTGTTGCTCCTACTTCTCAAATCACTTTGCTAAAAATTGTCCTTCTGTCCCTCCTTTGCCCTGCCCCGTAAGTGTGATTCTGTCACTGGCCATCTCTGTTCCTGCTTATCTTCTGTCAATTTTACTTTGGATATCTTTCTTTCTCCATCTCTCTCCATTTCATCTATCTGTCTCAATCTCTGTGTGTGTGTGTGTGTGTGTGTGTGTGTGTGTGTGTGTGCGCGTTTGCATCCGTGTGTCTGTCTGTCTCTTACTCTTCTACCTCCGACTGGGAGCTGATGCAAAAGAAACGACAGCCCTTGCAACCCCGCCAGCACCCCACCCCCCACTCTCCATCTCAGTGTGAAGCCTGTTCCAGGCAGGGGTTTTGTCATGAAAAATTCACTGGCCTGCCAAGCTCATCTCGGCCCATGACCGACCAGGATTCCGGGGCAACCCCCAGCACCCAGGCATTCTTTGGTGGGCCTTTGAACAGTTTCTGCTGGGCCAAAATCCAAAACTTGGTCTGTTTAAGCCCGTGGAAGGGGGGTGCAGCTTGAGTTGGAGATGGCTGTGCCTGTTTTGACTGGTTGTTTGTACCCTTATGGTTCTTGCACTCTTCATTGGCTGTCAGCTATGATTGGCTTAGAAATCGATTCCTAAAGGAGAAGATTATTTACTTGGTGTTCATGGTCCTGTAACTTTGTGAACAGACTTGTTAAAGTGTTAAAGTCTGTCTGAGATGTGGTTGTCCTAATCTACCGTCAGTGATGTCCTGCAACTGTAATTCTCCGTGGATTATTAATTAGACAAAGCCCTCTCAAAATATAGCTCAAATCACCTAATTTCTCCTCGAGGATTCCTCAAGTCAAATTAAAATGTGCATATAGAGTGAAAAAAAAAAAAAAAAAGTAACATGCAAATCTTCCCCACCCCCCTCCAACATATGTGCTTCACACGTTTATATGTGTGTGTATGTGAAGTTATGTAGGCCTGTGGGTTTGAAGCCCGAAGCCCTACCCCCAACCCCCACCAACATTTCCCTGTGGGAGAGTCAAGGGCCAGCCTACTGCAGGGGTGCTCAGCAGGACTTTGTGTGTCCCACTAACCCCACACCACCTTCCCAGCATGCACCGCTGCCGGAGCTCACCAGCCACACCTGCTGCAGGGAGTTAGGGGCGAACATCAGGCCAGGATGGAGGGAGTGTGAAAAAATACATAGAAAGCGAGGAAAGAAGCAGCAAGGAGAGAGTGAAGAGGATCAAGGAGAGTTGTTTTTCCTACCTGTGTAGCTATCTTTGTCAGTGTGGAGTGTTTTTTTTTTTTCTCCCTCTCTCTCTGCTTGTGTGTGTTGTGTTTGTGTGTGTGTTTATGTTCACGATACTTCAAAGTATTTTTCATTGTATGTAGGCCTAGATAATGAGGTAGTTAAGAGATGAGCAGAGCGAACAACATGGCGAGGGCTTTTTTCCTTTGAAATCCAGCCTGCACAGAACTAGAGAGGAGACTCTCTCCCTCAGTGTTTTATATCTCTGCGTGCCCCCCCAACGTCTCATCCGTGTCTGAGTAAATACTCCTCTCTGTAAGGGGGACCGGGAACCACTGAAAGTTAACTACCAACAGTGATACACTTTCCTCACAAGAACACACTGTGCCTTTTATAAGAAGGGCTTTTAGTTCTTTTTGTCTGTGTGTGTATGTGTGTGTGTGTTGGAGATTAAGCTTATGCGCTTCCGTCCATCCTTAGGTCTTCTTGGCCACGCTACTCGTTCTTCTCTTGGCCTTGGCTGGCGTGGGCACAGTGGTGAGTCGGCCGTACTTCCCGCTGGCCACGAGCCGGGGCGGTGGAGGGCTCGGTGCTGGGCCCAGATAGCCAGGGGTGGTGCAGGCGCTGCGGGCATGCTGCTCTGCTTCTGCCCAGATGAAAGGGAGCACCCCACGAGGAGCCACGCACTCCGCTGCTATTTGATGTTGCACAACAGTGGTGCTGGAGAAGCAGACACATGCCAAGGCCGAGCATGAGATTTTTTTATTTATTTTTGTTTTTTTAACGCCCAAATTTTTCATCTTCTATGTGCCTTGACACAGAGCGTGTGTGAAGGCGCATGTCAGTATACATACAAACACCCTCCCACGTACACAGTACCTAGTGTTAAGTTAAATCATTACACGATTGGATGTTTTTCTGTTCACTTTTATCTTTCCCATGTTCTCTGCTGTTATTCTTTTAATGGTGGTAGTGTCTCACAGATGAGGTGAGGAGAAATTATCGGATCTCCTCCTTGGCGTGACGCCTGCGTGGCATGCCAATTCCACATCAGTGGCGTTTTTGCGTTTGATTTCAGACACACCGTTGTATTTTGGTGGCTTCTTAACGCCATTTGGCATCCTCTAATTGGCATCTCTTCGAAGTTGCTCCCAGCTGGATTTATCTTCTGCCTTTGTGCACACCCGAAATCGGCTAACCCGAATAACTTGCCCCCCTACCAACACACACACACACACACACACATATATACACACACACTCTTTCTCCTTTTGATTCAAAACTTTCAGTTGACTGCTGCGCTCCATTTATACCCAGTTGAAACTCTTAATGCAATTTTGCACGTTGCGGGGAGGAAGAAAAGAAACAGGAGGTGCGTTTCAAAGTGCTCCAATCAAGGACCGGCCTTTGTTTGCAGTGAAGTGGGCTGCCATGAGCTCAGCACTGTCCCCGTCACATCCATTCATTTAGTTTCGGATGGCCAACGCCAAGGAAGCCGACGGGTCACCCACAATAGTGCTAAGATGGCAGACAATCTGTCAACAACACCCACCCACCCACCCCTCCCGCCACCCAAAACCCCAACGTTCCTCCACTGTTCTTAAGAGGCTGCCGTCCTGTCACAGTGAAAGCCTGCGGTCTCAGTGGCTTTGCTGGAGCCGTGGTGAGTTTGGGAAGTCAGAACAGAGTGTTGAATGGCATTCTTCGCTTCATAGTCCCAGCTGCCTTTGTGGCCACAGGCTTTATACTGCTGAAATATTCCTTTTTCCTCTGGAGCTAATCTCTCCCTCTCTTCGTCTCTCTGTCTATCCCTCTGTCTGTGTCTCTCTCTCTCTCTGTCTCTGTCTGTCCAAGGTTGGTGCCTGCATTGTGAACCCGGAGCATAAGATTGTTGGCATCGGCTACAACGGAATGCCAAACGGCTGTAACGATGACCTGCTGCCATGGGCTCGCTCTGCTTCTGACCGACTGGACACAAAATATCCCTATGGTGGGTAGCAACACAACTAACTCTTTTATAACATAATTTGTGATTATTATTATTATTTTTTTACTTAGACAGACATACATTATGTGTTGAAGACACAGTGTATGCAGCAAAAAGCTGGTTTTAATATTCCATACAATGGCTTGCATTTAAACATCCTGTTTAGTGGATGCGTCTTTTTTCTGGGATTCAGCAGTTGCTTATCTCAGAAGCTGATCAAGTGCATGTAAGCCTATGCAGTTTGCAGTTGCCTATGTAGCTGGAGTGGATAATTGCACACGTAGCACAGTGCGATCAATCAGTGAATACCTAAGAACTTTAAGGGAGGGAAGGAAAAGTAGCACCTGCTCTGTAATTACCTACTCAAGTTTTTGTACGAGCGGCTCGGCACCGCAGCGAGATGTTGGCAGTAGTGTGGAGTGGATGGTGGGCCTTGGGCTTAATATAGCCCACGCAGCTGTACGTGCAGGCAGCCTCAACCCCCACGGCCCCCCGGAGCGAGCGCCCATACGGTGAACGGCCACCTGCTGCGCATGACACCCAGACCCCCCCCCCTCGCGATCTCCACACTGCTGCCCCCTGCTGGTTCGCACAGCTGTGCCGCTCTGTGAGCCGCATGCCAGATTGAAGACATGAATGTTTCTGTCCACCCTCGACACACCCTTTTCTCGACACACACACACCGGCTCCTTGTTTAGAACATTTTAAAACTCATTCACTCCATGGCACACTGCATCTACTCATTCACCACATCAGTCCCCCAATACAGTGAATAACCACCATTTATTCATTATCCTTGGTGCAGTCTGCAGTGAATGACTGGAACACAATTTCTTGCCCCCCTTCCCAACCTTCTCTGCGTTTCATCTGTTTACTAGGAGGCAAGCTTCTTTGTGTGTGTGTGTGTTGTAGGGTTGGATGCTTGGGGAGGAGAAACCAACCTGAAGCTGTTGCTGATGCTAGCTAATCTGAGATAAGCAGGGGACTCTCAGCTGTCATGGCATGGCTTGTGATTGATGGAGAGAGAGATTGCCTCCCAGAGTGAGGGCATGATCAGTGCTGCAGGAGTGCCAGTGGCAGCAACAGCAGCAGAAGAAGAGGAGGCAGAAGCTGGGAGGTCATGATGGCACATGGCTCTAGCTGGTAGTGCCTAGTTAGCTCAGCGCAGCAGGAGCTCTCTGTCGGTGGTCGTCGTCATGTAATGAAGGAGTACTCCCATAGAGCAAAGGAATGAATGCGCCTCGGGAGGCTGGTCTGGGAGAGTGGAGTGTCCGAGACATTCAGAGCAATGAGCCGTGGTGCATTTTTTTTTTAAACCAAGCGTCCCCACACGTGCGCACCACACAGCGCACCTGCTTCCATTACCATCTGAACTGCAGTTCCTGCAGGCGGTAACTGACGGCAGCTGAGCCGAGAGGTTGTTGCCGTGCCTCATTTGACCTGTAGATGGCGCTGGTGGCTAACGCTAGTGAATGAGCACGCGGGAAAGAGAGGGGAGGTGGCGAGGTGAACAGTGAGCCATTTCAGTGAGCCAGTCTCTGGGGGATGGCTCTTCCACCGCCCTCTCTGGCTCGCAGTCTTAATGAATCAATTAGGCCGGCCAGTAACCAAGAACGGCACATTTTTAAAGACTGAACACCTACAGTGGGTAACATGCGGCACTCACTTTACATGTGGTGAATTTGAAGCTTTATCTATCTACCTATTTATTTATTTACTTTTATTTATTTATCTATTACTCTACTTGGAGAATTCATGCCTGTAAACGAAATCATTTTTCAGACTGATTTGTAATATTTGAGCTGTTGCCATGGACGATAACAGGTGCTGATAATCACTAAGGTAGTTAAAGGTTTGATGTTTCACTGCAGTACTACTGTGTGTGTGTGTGTGGGGGGGGGTGATAGTGGTGTGAGGGCGTGACAAATGTAGCTGAAGCTGATTTAAGGCTGGGTCACGGAAGGACATGGGTCTCCGAGGGGGCAAACGGGCGTATGTACATTATTTAAAATGGCACTCAAGGGGGAGATAGGAGAATGGGGGGTGGGGGGGATTGGGGGGTGAATGTTCAGCCCACAACTCGCAAGGTGACTCTATGTCAGCAGATAAATCCCAGGAAAAAAAAGAGGAGCAAAAAACGAGTGTGAGATTGTGAGGGAGAGCTGTGGAGGTACCGGCTTGGGTTGGCACCCTCCAGACCCAGGATGGCGGGTGTCACACTGAAGGAGAGAGTGAGCTATTGAGCTGGGTTAATGTGGAGAACTGGTTGAGAGTGTGAAGAAGACTAAGTGACATGGTTATAGCAAGGGTATGTGTGTGTGTGTGTGTGCGCATGTGTGTGTGTCCATGCGTGTGTGTGCAGGTAGGGGTGTAAAAGGGTGTAATAGGATTTGTCAGTGGTGTACTTGGCTGATATCTTGAACTCCCTGCGACCCTCTGTCTCCTGCAAGTCCTTCTGTGCCAACTGCCGGTGTCACTCACTGTACATTTATAGCGAGCATATACTCCGTTCACATCACAAAGACGGCAGTCTAGTCTACCCTGTATGTTCCTATAGTATCTGTGGCACTATACATTGTCAAATAGCCCCTGGGAGATTAGCACATAGCCAGGACTAGCCAGAAATGAATTCTCTCCTGCCATATTAGGACCTTGGCCTCCATTAAAAGCATTCTCCTCTATGTAATTATCATTTAGCAGCCATTCTTAGAGAGCCCCCGTTTTCTACACGCTGTCCATGTCCTTTCGTTCAGGCTTCTCTTCGTAATATCCCAAACCCTGGCATGCGCCACAATTACGGGACGAAAAATATCCGGGCTGACTGGAGAGGGCTGTCTGTGGCGTAGGAAGCGCCACAAAGAGGGAAGCATCAGAGCGTTTTCTTTCTCTCCTTTTTTTGTAATCTTAAAAGAGGTATTGTGGTCTGCGCTTGGCTGAACTGCCACTGTGCAGCGGGAGAATAATGACGGAAAAGCTTAGCCGCCTGCTCCGACCGATCTCCCAAATCGTCTGTGTTTATTTTCACCCCGGCCAATGGCTAGTGAGCGGCTGACTGCGCGGGGGGTGCATCATGTTCGCTTTGTCACGGACACCAGCAGTGCAGTCAGGAAGATGAAAGGGCCACAGGTGCTGCCCGCTGCCCACCTCCTAAACTGGCTGGCTGCCGTCACAGATTGCCCTAAAGCCACCTTTCAGAGACGCCTGCGCATGCACACACACACACACACACACACACCACGGAACTCACTGAATCATGTCCCCAGCTTTGTCTCATATTTTTGTGAAGAGTTCATGGACGCTACAGCCCCTTTTTTTTTGTATAGTCCATTCAGGACATGTTTGTGTGTGCCTATAATACACCTACTGTAATAATAGCCGTTGAAGGCATTTTGAACTATTAATTAATTTCACTCATTATTAATCGTGTGTATGGCGGGGTTTTGGTAGCATAATCCATTTATAATTTTCGATTGATTCCTTATTTTTGTTGCCAAATCGTACGTGTGTGTGCGCCTGCCTGCACCTTGTGCTCTGTGGGCAGTGTAAAGCTTGCTGTCCTCCTCCCTCTGTCTCGCGCTGGGTCTGTCTCATTAGCTGGACGGTGCTGAGAAGGACATAGTGCACCTCATTGGCCATCTGTCCGCGCTAACAAGACATACACACACGCATAGACACAAATGCGTGCGCACACACACACACGCGCTCATGATGTCTCCGTTTCTCTCTCACACACACAGAAAAACGTGTGTGTGTGAGAGCGTGCTCATGTGCGTGCTGAAGCTCCAGGCTGTTCTCAGTAGCTCTAAAGTCTCCACTCCCTCTATTGCTCCCCTTATGAATGCTGTGCACCACTGCCCATGCCCATGCCCACATTATAGCACCATCTCCCACCTCCCCTGAAAGCCTTCAAAGCTTCCCCATGTCCTCAGATTTTGACCTTCAACTGGGCATTCTCACTCTTGCAAGTCAACGCAAAGGCAAGATTCCTAGACGATCATTTATCAATACTGACATTTTAGAGACAGTTTGTCTTGTTTATTTATTTATTGGGATGGGCTGTTGATGGGTTTTGTTTATTTATTTATTGGGATGGGCTGTTGATGGGTTTTGTTCAGCTTAATTGCCAGCATGGTGTAAAATGCCAATGATTTTTTATTTTTCTCAAACTCTATATAATCCTCTGCTGCCCTGCCTCTTGGAGTGATGCTTTTTGATAGATCAAACTTTGCTTAGCTTCAATCAGTGGACAGCCACTCCGACTAATGAGTACTCATGAGGATGTTAGTGGAACAGAAACAACAAATCAAGAACGTGTGGCTTACAGGCAGACTGCCACGTCTGTAATCTGAAGCCGTTTTTGGCTTGACTTCTGATGCAGAACTTCAATGTAAAGGTAACCTTTTTTTTTTTAAAATCTGGTTTAGGAAAAGTATATGAAAGTATATGAAATCTCATCACACCAAACACAGTACAAAGAAAACAAACCGCAATCAAACCTTTGTCGGAGATGTCTAAATGATTGTATGAAATGGATTGGTTTAGAAGCAAATATATCACTATTGTCCTTTACAGCAATTGTCCTTCACAGCAATGTATGTTCTGCCTTGCTCATGGGAGCATAACCGGATGATGACAAAATAGTTTGAATTTTGGTTCGTTTTGAACCATTATCTGAAAGTGTACTGATGAAGATGGGGTCTACATACAGTGTAGATGATGCATATTTCAAGGCTTTTAATTCATAATAGTGGTCACACAGCCTTTCCTGTGTGTGTATGTTTGTGTGTGTGTGTGTGTGTGTGTGTGTGTGTGTGTGTGTGTGTGTGTGTGTTCCAGGTAGAATGGACACAACAGTAATGATGTGTCAGACTTATTTCCCCATTTCCTCTAATTTGTTGTCATGTACTATTTAGGCATGAAGAATGGGTGTTGGGTGTCAATTCCTGACCTTTTGGCCTGAATCCCTAACCTCTCCTTTCTGCTGAGATGACTGGCACACACACACACACACACACACACACACACACACACACACACACAGTCTAGTGAAGGAGGAAAACAGCCAGGCTCCCGTTGGCAGTAGTGCATAGCTCTGGCCTCGGCTAGCTGAGGCTCAACATGAAGAACAGCCGCGCAGATCCCATGCAGCCACACCGCTCGTGCGCATGTAATTGGCCGCAGGTGGACACGCCTAGTTCCAATCGTATGCCACCCTCCCTCCACACACACACACAAACACACATACACACACACACACCACCCCTCACTGTGTTTTTCGTTTTGTTGCAGCTTTTATTAATCATGCTGGATTGATGGCTGGCGGAAAATGAATCGCTTGGAGTCTGGAAGGGAAACGTTATTCATTTTTCTCCTTCTGTGCAAAAAAAAAAGAGGGAAAATGGAAGTGCAGTTGTTTGCAATGGGTATTTGTGTGCGCATGTGTTGAAATTGTATTTATTTTTTTGAAAAACTGTCATTATGTTGGTTAGCAACACGCATGCATTTTTAGGAACAAAGGAACCCACCACAAAAGAAAGAAAGAAAGGCTGTTGGCAGATTGCTGGATAACGGAGGGCATTGGACAAGGCTTTGTTTCAGGCACAGCCAATCTCCACTTTTCACATGGGAGGAGTTTGTAGGAGAGGGGAGGCTTGTTCTTCCCCCTGCAGACTAATTTGGGTTTTAGTTTTGAGAAAAACTCAAGATTCATCCATTTTCTCTCTCCCCTCTCAATCTCTCCCTTCCTCTCTTTCAGGCCTCCTCCCGCCTCACCCCCTTTTCCCCCTTTCAAACGACGAGTTAATGTTTTCACAGATGGAATAAATTTCCCGTGTTGTTTTGCCGGCAGTTTTTCCGCCAAGCCGAAAATTCCTCTCACGCTGTTAGTGGAGCCGGTAAAAAGTCATATCCTGCAAACCCCTCTCTGCTCTCTTCTATATCCTCTCTCTTTCTCTTTTTCCTTTCAACGCTTTCGCTCCCCAACCCAGTCGCCCTGCGTTGTGTATCCCTGTCTTCTCTCTCATTAAGGCCATAATGGTATACTTAATATCTGTCACCAGCAGGGGTTGCTTGCCTGTCCTTGTCACTCCCCCATTGGGAAAACCATAACAAGGGGACAAATGGGGCATCTCTGGCTTGGCTCTAATGATCCGCCCTAGACACTTGCTAACCCTGCAACAGCAGCGGCTTGCAGATGAGCGCTGCTATCGATACAGGGGCCCCATATGGTAAGAAGCGAGGCACAGTTGGTCTGACGGATGCGGGTTGGTGGTGGCACCACCCTCCCCCCCCCCCCCCCCCCCCCCCCCCACCACCACCATTTAGAGTGCCAGCAAGTAGTTCCTCTTCAAAGCCAAATAATTGGGTCTAATGCACAATTATGGTCGGCAGCAGTCGTAACCTTGTTAGCCCGCATTGTTTCCTCAAGTGCTCTTGTGCAGGGACTGGATTACCCTTTATGACTAAGTGCACCATCTTATCACCTGTGAAAAGAGGCAGGCCAAAATCGCCGCCTAATGAACCATAATAAATATGTATGTCTCTGATAATGTGACTATCCAAACCTGGCGCAGATATGCAGTTGTAGGCGACCTGAGAATGTTTCATCGTGCAGTGCCTGTGTGGCAAAAGGCACTTGTTACTTTCTCAACTTGAGATGAACTCTGTGAGAAGTATTAGCCTGCAGAGGGAAATTAGTGCCGTGCTCATTTGTTAGAGCGAAGGCTTCGCAACATGAAACGCCATCGCTAAGCGCCTGCTTTTTGGTTAATGAATGTTATTAGTATGCGTCACTGAGAAAGAGAGGGAGAGAAAAAGTGTGTGTGTGTGTGTGTGTGAGGGAGAGAGTGAGAGTCTCTCGCTGACTAACTCGCATGATTCAGTCACACCTTTCAGTCAGAGCTGTCTCCATGCTGTCTTTGCAGCCACCATTTCTCTCCTGTCTTTCATATTTGTCTCCGTTCAGTACACACCACCAACATATCACCCCCCGCAACACACAAACACTCATACACACACACACAAACACACAAACACACACACACACATCAAATCTTGTGCTTCTACACTTCTCAGTGTCTCTGCCAAGGTGGAATGGGAGCCACACGCATCGGGTTGCGGGAGCAGGATTGTGTCTGCACTTGCGCTGCCATCTCTGATGGGCTAATTCATTTATCGGAATTAACGTGCGAGCTGACTGATTGGGTGGGCAGCACTGGCTGATGTGGTGAGCAGTCGACATCTGTTCCCAACAACTGCCTGATGCTCTCCTTGCTTCGCTGTGCTATGGCAGAAAAAAAGCTGTGTGTTTGTGTGTGCGTTGCTATCCCTAACGACTGTGTGTTTTTTTTTTTTTTTTTTTTTTGTCAATTTCTGGGCTGCAGTGTGCCACGCGGAGCTGAACGCCATTATGAACAAGAACTCGGCAGATGTGAAGGGCTGCACCATGTACGTGGCACTGTTCCCTTGCAACGAGTGCGCCAAACTCGTCATCCAAGCAGGTGAGGAGAGGTGGGGCAGCGGAGGCAAAGGAGGAAATGACAAAACGAAAACTCAATCAGAAGAATACAGTTGAAAATTCAGAATCTAAATTTAAGGATTTTTATTTTATTTTTGGTGGTGATGGGGGTTACCTAAATACACTCACATACAAACATAGCATCCTGGGTCACATTGTGCCCTTTCACAGCAGTGTAGTGTTTTTGTGGTTAATTGCAGTCATGCTGTTTCTGCAGGTAGCACACTGTGTGAGGTTCTCACTGCATGTCATTCATTAGCTGTGTGTGTGTGTGGGGGGGAGTTCTGTGGTTGTGTGTTCCTTCTCTTGTGTATATCACATGAAGAGCAGGGCTCCACTAAAACTAAGGTGGGTAAACATACGTAGAAACGCAGACACACATATGCGCATGCTTTTACATATAGAGGCATAGATACACACACACACACTCACACACACACACAAAGGGTTCTCCTCCAAGCAACCAGTGAGTTGCTTGCTTCTTACTCTCCAACCAGTTCCCCGTTTGACTTCATTTCCCTCTTCCCCTTCCTCCATAGATCATGCCTCTGACACCACAACACTTTCAACACAACATTCCAAATCATTTTTTTTTTCATCCTCGTTTACTTCCCAGGATCCCTTGCTGTTGGTCCTGAAGCATAGGCCTCCTGTAGTTGCATGGCTGAGTACGATCCACACACACACACACACATACACACACACACACACACACACACACACGCGCACGCACGCGTACACAAACACTAACTTGCTAACTCACTTGCTCTCTGATCATGAGCAGAGCGTCTCCAGTTTCGCGGACTGGCTCAGTGGGGTGTACGCGCCCCCTCCAACGCTCGCTCTTCATTAGCAAGCATTTTGCATCTTTCTCTCGCTCTCCTCCTAACTCTCTCTCACTCTCTCTCTGTCTTACTCCATCTATCTATTTCCATCTCACTGCCTCACTCACACCTTGAAGGATGAAACGGAGTGTGAGGGTGGGGGGGTGCGGGATGGTGGAGGGTTTCGGATGGTTAGAGGAACATAAACCACCCTCTAGTTTCATAAAAAATGCTGTTTAAAGGGGCTGGGAGTGAGAAAGACACCGTGACCCTCTCCCTAGTGCTTCCACACCGAACCATGCCACGCCAGAAAGAACAGACATTTGCTGGGCGTGCTAGAGGTGCCGAGGACGTGTGTCTGTGTGTGTGTGTGTGTGTGTGTGTGAGAGAGAGTGGGACACAGAGAGAGGTGTGTGTGTGTGTGTATGTATGTATGTATAATTTTAAAATATAACATTTTGAAAGGGTTAGATAGATGGGTACATCACAGTTGACAGCTAACAGCAGTACTTTATAGTTAAGGCAGTCACCTTGACTATAAACAACTCCCTCGACCATGTCCCAAGGAATGATAAATATGTTGTATCGCGAACGTAATCTCAATCGTTGCTTTACAATAAAAATATGTTTTGTGCTTCCTGTCATATATCATACGCAACTGCATGCCATACCCTTTCCACTGATAAGTCACTAGTATCTGATATCAACATCCCTCCAATACTAACAAGTTGATAGATAGAATGGGTAATGTTACCAAAGGCTTAAATTGCACAGACAGTGAGCATTTCTAATAGGAAGTAAAGTTTAAAACAACACATTCATCATTTCAGGTCATTAGCTATTTATCAAAGAAGAACTCCTGTATGCATTGCTGTTTGCTATGTTTCTTATTGGGCGGAAAAAAAATCATGAGTGTCTCTTTACGAAAAGATGTTATGCAAGTGATCCAAAACATCTGTGTGTGTCTGTGTGTACAGACAAACAGAGACACACTCTCTTTCACACACACACACACACACACGTATGTACAGGTGACAGGTAGTAGAAAAGCAACAGGAAGAGTCTGCAGGAGTGCCCATGAATAATAGATCCACCTCCAGTGGAACACTTCCAGTCACTACAGTGATGCAGAGACTGCAGTGCAGAGTAGCCTATATGGAGTGTGTGTGTGTATCCACGCGTCTGTGATGCATGACTGTGAGAACACCCAGTGTACGCTACAAGGTCAGACCTCAGTGCTGCAGGGCTTGTGTACTCTAAAGCTCCAAAACGCTGTGTTGTGAACCAGCAGGTAGACGTTCTTCATGAAATCTTTTTTTTTTTTTTTTTTTCTTTATTTCTCTGATCGTCTCGCTTTTGTGTGGTCGTTCCCTAACAGAAGCCTTTGGACAGAACAAACTCTACATTCAGGGTGTCAAGGTGGAAGCGTGGAGTCTGAGGAAGGGTTGTTGGGTAGGAGTAGAGAGTGAAGGCCTCTGCTTCAGTCTTTAGAGGGCACTGTGGTCTCATCTCACCAATCTTAAAAAGTACCACCTATCATCAACATCCTTTTGTCTTTTCTTTCTTTATCTCCTGCGCTCTTTCTCTCCCCCCCCCTCTCTCATACTTCATCATACTGAGTGGTAACTACGGTTCCGTCCCTGTGCATTCATAGTCCTCTTAATGCTCTTAATGTTTCTCCTGCAGTCATGCAGCCCTGTTGGCTCATGCAGCCCTGTTGGAGAATAAGTAAGTGTTAACGGCTGACGAGGTGTGCTGTGATTCACTGAACTAATGAACGAAGCGAGACAAAAGACTCCACAACGCAGTTTATTAATGTCATGGAGCATGTATTAGACCAGTTGCTTAAGGGTTTTGCTGTTTGGCTAAACAAACTCCTTAAAGAAATGGTGTTCTAGTTTAAAGAAAAGAGCAATGGGCCAGAATTTCAACACACTTGTGGTAAGAAGCTTATGGAAGGATACCCCAAACTTGACCCAAGTGAACCTGTTTCAAGGCCATTCTGCTAAATACCAAGGAAGTGTATGCAGTTAACAGAAACAAAAATCTGAATTTTTTATTTCAGATTATTTCTGTCTTTATTCTAACCTATAAGAAAAATGCGGTAATATTATTTTTTAACAGTAATGAAAAAGTAATAAAAAAACTGGAGGTTGATTGGCCATTACCATTATTGTAGTCAGATTTATTGACGGTAAAATATTTAATTACGACAGTAAAATATTTATACCAGTTGTAATCTAGGTATACGATGGCAACACAAACACACTAGCAACAGAAAACATGAAAAAGTTGTTAGCAAACACAGAATTGTCTTTGAAGGAACTAACATGAGTGCATTTAAGTGATCTTTGTCATTTCAGTAGTTTTGCTTTTTGCAAACACCCAGCATCGTGACACATCAGAGAACCTGAGACTTGGTTAGATCTGGTTTTTTCTGTCTCTCTTTTTTCCTGTCTCTCTCCGCTCTGAAAGCAGTGCCCCCCACCGCCCTCCCCCCATCCTGTGCCACCCTGTCAGCCACCCCCACCCCCCTCTGCAGCCTCCTCCTCTGTGTTCCATCTGCACCCAGTCTTGAGTGATTCTTATTTTTGGTGTGTGGTTGTAAATCTGTGAAGTCGCAGTGGGGGTGCGGATGTGTGTGTATGTCTGTGTGTAAGTGTGTGTTTGTTTGTGTGTGTGTGTGTGTGTGTGTGTGTGGTGGGGGTGGAGGCGGTTGGGTTGGGTACGTGTTGGACTCCCTGCTGTCTGCCACGCTGTCACTCCCAAACGCCATCTTCCCCTGCTCTGCCCGTGTCTGTCACCAGACCGTCTCGAGAGCACCAGTGGTCGGAAATCGCTGTCTCTGAAGTTTCGCAGTCCCCAAACATCCAGCACCCCACCAACCACACACATACACACACACACACACACAGACACACACACAGGCCCACTAACACACACACAAAAACCCCACCTCCCTCATCGCTCCAACGCCTTCTTCACCACTGTCCACTCCACTCCGGAGACAGCTTGACGTTCTGGAACTTTCCGGCTTGCTCAGTCCAACATGAATACATGAAAGTCTAATGCGTGTTTATAAGAAAGAAGGGATGACAGTGACCAACTGCTATAACCTAGAGGCACCGTAACAATTTCTTTCAGCTCAGTCCTAGAGCACTTTATCAAGTTAAGCTGTCTTTACATCAAAAGAACTATTGAATACATTAACTATTTATTTTCTCCATTATTCTCCTTCTCTCTCTGAAACTCACACACACACACACACTCTCTCACACACACACTCACAGTTATCAACTGCAGTGAGTGAAATCCTCTCATACATTTACTCTGGTGTCTTCCAGGAAAAGTCTTGAGCCTACGTGGGGCGTGTGGTGCGTCTGACCATCTCTGTTTGCTCTCTCCGTCTGTGTTGTGGGTTCAGAGTTCAGAAAGGGCATATGTCTCCCACCCACATAAGCCCTAGTATCTGAGCCAGTCGGTTATAGAATTTCAATTTCACCATCCGATTCTGCGAGAACATTGTGTGCGTGCGGGTGTGTCAGCGCGAGCTGTGTTATACACACAGGTGCCCGTGGACTTGGACATCATTTTTTTTTTTTTGGCCTGAGATCGTAGGCTGTCTGCCGTTATCTAGACATGGGACAGTGGAGGATGGTGGGTGCTTTATGATCTGTAACAGAGAGCAAGCCATGTTCCTGTTCTTTCTCAGCTCTCGAGCTGTCAATCACTTCACATCCTTTATCTCCTAGCTATTTTCCCTTTCTCTCTCTCTCCCCCTCTCTTTTTCTCTCTCTCTCTCTCCCTCCGTTTACCTCGTTTTTCTCCTGGCCACCCTCCCCCTCTGTTAGCAATCAATTCCGCCTCATGCCGTCCCATGGATTGGTGCCAGGCACTAATACTACTCTCACCAGCTCCCAGACTGTATTGACAAAGCCTTGTGTCCATTTTTATTCATGGCTTGTTAATGGGATATAAATTTGATTTGGAGCACAGCCGCGTGCTGCCGATCGCCACAATAGGCAAGCATCTCTGCGCTTGTAGTATTTGATTTGTGCCACCGCGGTTGAGCGACTGGAGGCCGGTGGCCAGCCATTGTGCCGGAGCGCATGGTTGATTTAGCTTTTGCTATTGTGTGGACTGCGGTGGTATCCAGTGGCAACTGCATAATTGGGAAGCTTTTTCGTGCATCTGCCATTTTGCGTGTTACACACCTGCGTGGCATTGTGTGAAGCGACGATACCTGCAACTGCTCGTCTTTCGCGTCTTCTCCGATCGACTTCAGAGAGCAGCGAGTCGGCAGCAGTGGCTGGCTGATAATATTGTCACCTGACGGGCGTTGTATAGAGCACGCCTGAGTGCGGCGTGCGAGCCTCGCTCCACCAGGCCCCAGCTGGGATCTCATCTGTGCGAAGCAAAGCCGGCGCGTTCTGTTTTCGAGTCACACAACAGCAGAACGGGCTAGTGGGACCGTGCTGAGCCGTGAGAAGGTGCATGAGGAGGAAGCGCCAGCTGGAGGTTGTCTATCGTCGAGCTTCATCTCCGCTTGCTCAGCTGGTGGAGGCCAAGCCCGTCTCAGGCTCCGGAGTGTCGCAGGTAAAGGTGCGAGGTGTTTATCGCTGCCACATCTATAGCTGACATCTACAGCTGTGCCAGCCATCATGAGAGTCTTTTTCGGTCTCCACTGAAGAAAGCCTCTCTCTCTCTTTCGTTCTTTCTTTCTTTCTTTCTTTCTCTCTTTCACTTTCACTCTCTCCTGTTCTCCTTCTCTCTATCAGTTCTTCTGTCGTTCTTCCTGTCTTGGCAGAGTGCTCCTGAGGGGAGCTGAAATCCTCTCGGCATGTTTCCTCTATCAGATCAGAAGATGTCTGCACCTCCCACCTCTCACTCTCCACCCCCCTCCATCACTCTTGCACACACTCTCTTTTTTTTTTTTTCTTCCCCTTCCTCCAGCCCTCCCTTCCTCCAACCTCCCTCTCAGAGATAAAAACAGTTGATAATGACACGTTGTGTGAGAGAGAGAGTTAGTGTGTGTGTGTGTGTGTGAGGGGGAGATAGAGCTAAAGAGAGAGCCAAGTGTTGCTGGTCTGGCAGTGGCGTCTTTGCGTGTGTTTGTGGTGGAGGGGGGAGTGGAGTAAGCTGTCCCTGGGAGGGTTCCTTTAATTCAGCAACAATTGGCAGAGCCGCTTTAACTAAACTAAACCACACCACACTACACATGAGTTCTCTTTTGCTCCCTTCTCTATGAAGATCCTACAGTGTGTTTGTGTTTGTGTGTGTGTGTGTGTGTGTAAACGGGAGTTTCTTCACGTCGTAAGGATGTTGGAGAAGATGGCTGACACCACACACAAACCCAAGCCACCACTGCCTCTCCAAGACCAGCAGCCCTTCCACCACCAGCCCTCCCCCCCTCTCACTGCAGGCCTGCACATCAGGGTGGGCCTGTTTGGTCACCACCTGCTCAGCCTGTCTTACAGATAATTGACTTTTTCTCCTCTCTCCCCCTCTCTCTCCCTCTCCATCCCTCCGCACCCCCTCCCTCGATCCCTTCTCTGTTACCTACAGGTATAAAGGAAGTGATTTATTTGTCAGACAAGTACCACAGCTCGCCAGAAATGACTGCCTCCAGACGACTGCTTAACTTGGCGGGAATCAAATACAAGTGAGTCTCCAGAGCCCCTCATCTGGACTCTGCTCCTCTACTGAAATGGGAGAAAGGGAGAGAGAGGGGGAAAGAAAGAGAGAGGGAAAGGGAGAGAGGGGTCATGCAGGGGAGAGGGGAAGAGTGGTGGGAGGGAGCAGTGGGAAGAGACAGAGAGAGAGGGAGGAGGAGAGAAGGGAGGATGACTTCATGTACACCAAGCTGGTCTTTCTGCTCGGTTAACCCTCAGCCACACAAATGGAACGATCTTTACACAGTCTGTGTGTGTGTGTGTGTGTGTGTGTGTGAGCGTGTGTGTGTGTGTGTGTGATCGTGTGAATCCCTTGTACACCTACTACTGATGCGAAGCACACCACGTTATGTGTGCGGGCGTGTGGCTTTACTGCATAGATCTTTTATAAAAATGTGTGTGTGTTGTGGGTGAAGGGCAAGGGCCGCTTGTTTCAGGGGTGCAGCATGGCCGTGCTAATGACCTCTACTGGGATAACAGTGGGGAGGGGATCCTTCTGTGGCCACTAACTGCTTGCTGTAGGAAAGGGAAGGAGGGAAACAAGGGGAGAGAGAGAGAGAGCGCATGAGAGGGAGGAATGAGAAAATGATGATCCCTGTTTGTGTTGACCTCGTGAAAGGCTTTTTCAGCCAACACTATGTTCACTGGGAACAACCGTATTTGGTTCTGAGGTGATTTGAGAGAGAGAGTGAGAGAGTGTGTGTATGTATGAGAGAGGGTGAAAGCGAGGAAATGAGAGAGAGAGAGAGAGAGAGAGAGAGAGAGGCTTAACACTCCTTTATTCAATCAGTTTGGTAGTGTTACAGGCCCAAAACTGTATGCACCACTAGTAAATCACAATTCAGACAATTCAAATCACACATTTCACCTCAAGTTATTCATAAACTTCCTTTAAGAACCACACTTCCATCCTCCCCCACCTCACACATCAAACCTTCTGCCCCCCATATCACAAGGAATCTTTCAGTATCATTGACCATTTTGTGGTAAGCATATTCAGTTCTAATTCTGCTTCTCACCATCCCCCTAAAGACCTCCAAAAGATCTGTTGAGCCACATCCCATTGCCTTGCTCTTCCTTGTTAACCAAATGGCCATCTTCGCCGTTCCCATTAAAAAATTAATTAAAACCAGATTTTATTTCTTCTTGACTGTGTATGTAAATCCTCCTACAAAACACTCAGGTGTTAATAACTCCCCAAAATCCTTGATCCAGGTCCTCAAGACCTCAAAAAAACTTTCCAACCTACTACAGCTAAGAAAAAGATGATGAACTGTCTCTTCCCCTCCACAAAAAAGACACTCCCTCCCAACTGATGGATTCAGGTGTGCCACATGTCTGTTTGTAGCTATAGCCCCATGAACGAGCCTCCACTGTAAATCGGCTGTACGTTTCTCTATTGGAGGCTTATAGAAAGACCTCCATGAAACAGTAAACCCTGCCCCAAACACTTCTGGCCACCTCCACACCCCAGCACTCCTAAGGGTATTTTGATGAAGTACCTTCACACAGGTCATATAGAGAGACTTCTTATTTAGGCCTAGAAAGGGCTTAGCCTCTCCTTGCAAAGAAGAGCCTAGTGTGCCCTCATTGCATTCCTCCTGTGAAAGGTCAGGAGTAACAGAGAGAGAGAGAACGAGTAAGAGAGAGAGAGAGAGAGAGAGAGAGAACGAGTAAGAGAGAGAGAGAGAGAGAGTAAGAGAGAGAGAGAACGAGTAAGAGAGAGAAAAAGAGAGGGGAAGCCTGGGATGTTTCTGATGAGGACATAGAGGTGTATTGATCTTCTTCTCCCAGACCTCTCTGTGGCCTCTTTCCAAGATCTCTGCAGATGCTGCCTTGAGTAAAGTTTTTTACACACACACTTACTACACACACAGATTGAGACATTTTGGATGTCCTAAAATGTCTCCTCAAAATGCACTGCAGTGTTTCAACACTGTCACACCTCGAGCGGGACTAATTCCATTAGAACATTCGGGGAGCATCTCTCACTATCTGATCCGCATTCAGAGCGCCTTGTAAAGCAGATGAGAAGCAGAAAAGTGATATATTAAAAACAAATAAAGTTCAATCAGAGGCAAAATATCTCTAGAGAACAGAGTGAAGAATTCATGAGGAAATACAGAGAAGGCGGTTGCATAAAAGTATTATGAGAATTGACATCTTGGTCCAACTTGGGCAAAGAGTCTGTGTGAGATCTTAAAATGCACCAGACTTTTAAGTTAATATCTGCTTTTAATATATGGGGGCTGCTGCCACTGAACAAAATTGCTTCCTATTATAGACAAGCTGACCATTTAAAAAAGAAAGTGTAATGAAAATGTAGTAAGAACTGAATACATATTGTATCCATGTTTTGAAATGTGATTCATAATGTTTCTTGTTTTTAAGAAACACACACACATAGAAAAAGTTTTACTTTTCTCAGCTAGCTTAAAATTCAACTAGCTTAAAAACAACAACAACTTAATAATGCTATGTGGATTAATGGCTCTTAATCAGTACAGCCATTAACGACTTCCACTGTTTTTGCTCTGTGAGATTTCCATTCACTGCAAATGGCAGGCAGAGAAAGACTCCAGATGTTGACGTAAAGTATCAGGGCATCTCACACACACAGACACAGGGACACCTGCTTATGGTTTCAGATGTTGTGCCTTTGTGCTTTGTTGGAATGCAGGAGATATCTGCTAGAGGACTGCAGCAAGCCTATTCTCTTCATGTTGTATATGTAGATCCTGTGCCTGTAAACAGCAATTAAGCCAACATGGGTCTACGCGCTCTTGAGTGGTTCTAAGTGACGATGATTGCTGGCTAAGAGCTATGTTTGGCAAATTTTAGTGTAGCATTATCTACACTGGAGTCACGGAGACAGCGGCCCTTTTTTTTTTTTTTCTTCCTCAAAGATTGCAAGGATTTCTTGCTAGGAGAGTGCTGGTCACTGAATGCCTGTCCACATCTGTCCTTTAATCTCTCCCACTGACACCCCCAACTGCGCTGCTCCCAACCCCAATCTCTTCTCCTCTTGCTTATTTCATGATCCATTCTTGGCATGGCCCAGGGGCATGTGGTAAATCACACCCTTAATGGGGCCTCCATGCAGCGGTGGCTTTAAAGTCTCCTCTTTTAACCCCCGTGGCACCTGACCTACAAAAGAAAGAACCAAGGCCACGCAACAAATCTGAACGGCGCCTTGGAAGGTTAATGTGAAGGGGTTAACGTTTGAGCGCTGGTCCAGAGCGTAAAGACTCAAGACGGCTGCACACATGCACCCAGTGTGCTTCCGTAATCACGCGGGATTGGTAGAGAGATTCAGTTTTTTTTTTTTTGTTTTTTGTTTTATGGACTTCACACCCATCACCTCTTATGGAGATGTAGACATGCAGGAAGGTTGCTACCTTTTCTGATCCACCTGTATATGCTTTGTATGTGTGTGTGTGTGTGTGTGTGTGTGTGTGACACACACTAAACACAGAGATGTCTTTAAGGGTTGGTGTTACTGCAGCAAAGAGTAGTCTTAGAGTAGTCAGCATCATAGATGGGGGGTCAAGCACAGCAGATAATCTGTTGGCGGTTCCTGTGGAGAACACAATCTAAGAGAGTGTGTTACACTAGTGCGTGTATACGTGTGTGTGTGTGAGCGCGTTAGGTTGTGCAGTATGCTGGGTACAAGCCAGGCTGTCTGCAACATATAGATGGCTGAGTCCTGCCCTGAAGTGAAAGTAGCCAATGGCGTCGTCGGCTATGCTATGACTGACGGTTAACCTTCAGCGCTGCGCGGCGTGATGGTGCAGAGTGGCTAA
The DNA here is from genome assembly GCA_017657215.1 of Limnothrissa miodon. Classification (NCBI taxonomy): domain Eukaryota; kingdom Metazoa; phylum Chordata; class Actinopteri; order Clupeiformes; family Clupeidae; genus Limnothrissa; species Limnothrissa miodon. The sequence goes on from JAGFZM010001947.1 coordinate 112,719, forward strand.
ACGCTGCTTGTGGCCTCAGCTAATGGAGTTTGTGCACTAAGTAGTGAGAGCAAATAGAATCGAAGACGCCAGTAATGGAGTCCTCCATCCTCCCTGGGCTGCCTCACACTCATGCAACCTTGGACAGGGTGAGCGAGAGAGAGAGAGAGGGGGAGAGAGAGGGATGGAGAGAGGAGGAGAGAGGGATGAAGAGAGAGAATTTGAACGGTGTGAGGGCTCCGTAAGACAAACGGGAAAGGTGAAGGGTGTTCAGAGTAATTGAGAGAGCCGCACAGGAAGACTCAGGTCATGCTAGTGGGAGATGGACTCGGCAAAAGGGGAAGGAAGAGGAATAAAAAGTGAGCGATTGATGGGAGAGGAGGAGAGGAGTGGAGAGGAGAGGTGTAAAGGGAGAGGAGTCTTGGCACAGAGAGGGTCCACTGGCGATACACACACACACACACACACACACACTGAAAGGTGGGGGGGTGTGGAAGTTGGAGAAGGCATAAAATGAGTCCGAGAAATGAGCAAGGTAACACACTCACATACACACACACATACACTTATAGGGAAATTGATGAAGGACAAAAAAAGAGTGAAGAGGAGGGAGTGCAGTGAAAGAAGGGATGAAAATAAGAAGTAGGGATGGAGAGAGAGAGAGGAGGGGGGATCTGCAGAGGGAGAGATGAAAGGAGGGGGTTGAGAGGAGAGTTTGCTTCCCCGCTGGGCGGCTCGATCTCAGTAGGGGGTTGGGAGCACGGGGCCTAAAGGTTCGGGGCCCTGGTCATTACTTCCTGGAGGTGCTGCCACACCTCACTCTCCCCCGTGGACTTCTGGGTAATTGGCTCCTTCAAAGTGCTCTGCTTGCTAGGGAGATTATAGTGATGGGGTGTGAATTTGAAAGGAACTGAGGGGAAAAAAACAACCCCCCCCCCACACACACACACACACTCACATACACTTTTTATTCCTTTTTACCCCTCTCGTGCTCTTGTCATCTCACTTAGATTTTAGTGAGTTTAAATCAAAGCATCACAAAAGGTGGACTGAAACTTTTTATGTGAGAGCAAAAACATTTCATCATTTTTACAAATTTCTGTTATTACTGTGTGTGTGTGTGTGTGTGTGTGTCTGTGTGCCAGGCAATTTGTGCCGCGTCGCAGCCAGATTGTCATTGATTTTAATTCAATTAACCACTCGGGAGGGAAGAGCCTGATGGGGTGAGCGTGGTCTCCTTAAGCGGCCGATGACAATGACGGCGGCAGCTGCGGCGGCGCTTTGACGGCCCTCTCCACGGCCCTCTCCACTGATGCCTTCTGTTCTCTCCGCACAATCACACCGCACACTAGCAGCGCATCTGAAGAAGCACCTCTGACTCTCAGACACCGTGGAGTGTGTTTTGATATTTCCCTTTTAACTTGCTGCTGTTTTTTTTCCCCCTTCTTCTAGTATGCTAATCATTTTCTAAAGGGTGTGGGGGCGATGTGTGCGTGCATGTTCTTGTGTTTGCATGTGGGTGGGCGCGTGTGTGTGTGTGTCAACATTTTTGTTGGTCGCTGTAAATAAACAAGTGGGAATTGGGGAGGTGGCAGGAGGATAGTGGTGTTTTTAGTCCGTTTTACTTTCTTTTAGTCCAGAAGAATTTTCTTAAGAACTTTCTTTTTCATTCCGTTATAAACTTTATACTTTTGCTCTTTTACCACAGGCTGTGAAAGTGCCAACATTATTCAACTTTTTTTTCCTGAGGAAAGCTGTCAGTAATGTGAAGTCTGTCCACCTTAGTGACTTTGTAAATTGTCTGGGCCTTGACACAACATTTTTATAACAGCAGGTATAATGCAGTTACATATAATCTTCCACACCTATCACTAAAATGCTGCCTTTTCTGAGGCCTTGTCTTTATTTTCAACTCCAAACGGTGCACTTAAGTCTGTAGTTAGGGCTGTTTAAAGGCACTGATGTGAGGTGAGGATTTTTTGTCCCCCTGTATATCAACATGTTGCTCACCAAATATGCGCTGACAGCGATGGCAAAATAAACTTCAAATAATCCAGGTCTTCAGTCTTTTAATGTGGATCTTTTTATTTTTTATTTTTTTAAAAACATGGGTCTTTTTTGTTTCTTTGTGATTATTGATGAGTAGCTGCATCACAAACTACTGTTTTTGATAGAAGGGAAACTGTTTTCTTCAGCTTTGCATAAATAGCGGAGTAGATTGGGGACACCCCACAGACATGAAATTCACCAGGACTGTGCAGGCTTCTACTGTGTGTTCGTTGGACCAGTACTATTGAACCTATATGCTCCCATTTGGACAAATGATCAAGAGCACCTCAATCTCCCAGCATTGCTATGCTTACTGTATGCTGTAGTTCGATTAATCAGCTGTTTTCACATCATTACACTTTGTGGAAACTACCCCAGCCATAGGCATTTGCCCCATAGAGGCAGGCTTACATTCTGCTTCAACCAATTGCTACAGGTTGGTTGTAGTTTACTTTGTACACCGGAATGCATTGCTTGGATTCAGCTTTACTGCATTCAGCCCTCCCTCTGTTTGCTGATTGGCCATTGCATATTGTAATTGGAGCAAACCTTAGCTAATGGCTTTTTCCTGGACTAGTGTATGGAGGTAACTAACTATAGGCACTAGTTGGTTCTAGCCTGGCTAATGCTGATGCATAAATGTACTAAAAAAAAGTCAAATTAAGAGGACTTACTTTAATTATATGAAAAATCAATTCTTTAAAGGTATCATAGAACAGTTTTTTTCACCATCAGAAATTGTTCTTTGAGGCTCAATAATAGCTTATGTAAATTTGTGTGTCGGAAAGTGACCCAGGAGCACTGCTAGAGAATTTTATTCAGTCTGATTTTAAAGGGTTAGAATGAAACAATTCATATTTCCCGCCCCCCTGGCAAATTCAACCTAGCAACAGGGGATTGGACCAGAGATGGTTCCAAACGATCTTTGATTAGACCACGCAAATTAAGAAGCTGTATCAAAGCGACTTTACGTAAATTTGGGCCTCTGTTCAGATTGGCCCGTTTCAGCTCTGTAATTTCTAGTTCTAAATTTTCATGTAGAAACAGGCGGGAAACGGTGACGGAGTTTTGTTATGGTCCAATGGACACCTTAAGCTACCTAAATTTAACAATAACAAGGTAAATGCAGTTTTGCATTTTATGAGCCCTTTAATGCTTAACTCCCAGTTGGGTTGACCCCTGCATTGGTCTTGCCTTGTGTGCTGTTGTACACGGACAGTTGGGAACATAGATTATTGGAACCATGTCCTGTATTTCATGGTGGGAAACATGAATTCCAAGCATAGCATGATTCCCTGTCTTTGACAACTGGGCTGTATAAATGGCATTGCAGTTTATCAGCAAATGTACTTATTCCTGATATTTTGTTTAAGTTTAACTAAATATGCGTGAGCTGTAGCTCATATAAACCTATATTTTAGTCATTATCATTTATTCAGCCTGTTTGTGGGCTGTCATGTCCTGGATAAAATTATGCATTCATTAAGTACTGAACCTTGGTCTCTGGATCCCAGAAGAATGATAGACCTATTACCACTTATATGATTTTAAACTATAGTAGGCAAATATATAACTTAGGTGGGAGAGAAAGACAAACCAACCTGTTTTTGTTTACTACAAAGTAGCAGACATTAGATCTTTCAACTCGAAATCTAATTTGTACTATAATCCATTGTAATGTGTTTGAAATAAGTAGAGGGCACTATGTATCACGTTGTTCAACCAGACTTTTAAAGTAAAATAGGTGATTGAGACAATCCAGCAGTTGTTGGATATTGATGAGAATGCGTCATCCTAGTTCTATGCCCTATGACGCATTTTGTTGCATCAGTTACAAAATACACAGTTTGTGGGAGGCTCTGGGAGGCAACACCTTTGTTTTGATAATGGATGCACCTAGGGGGAGTTTATTTTCAGGTCCATAGGCAGTTTTCTGTATTATTTAACATTCAGTGGATTCTTCCTTTTTGTTTACCACTTCGAGCACTTTCCTACAGTAAAACAACCACAAAACTGGTAAACATGGAGCTGAATCAGGCCAGTCAGTGGAGCATTGATTGTTAGTACACAAGTAAGTCTTATCTTTATACAGCCTTTCCCCTTTGTTTTACATTCCTGACACAAGACTGATATATGACTACATATTTCTGCAGACACACAGTTTAGTTTGTCCTTAGTCCCTAGACTAGCTTGGGTAACATATTTCCTGAAATGTAGATTTGGCAGAAATGTAGATCTTTTTATTTATGTGTGAGTGAATATGAGTAAACCTAGTGTAACATGTCCATTTGCTTTCATAGATTTTTTTCAATATATTTTCACTTACACACACAATCCAGATCTAAAATCACTTGGCCTCATCTGTCTCTCTCTCTAAGCCTGTGTGTGTGTGTGTGAGCGCAGGGGGCTTCTACTGATATTAAAAGGGAACCTGACATTTCCATTCTCCACAGCCCTGGAACAAGTAGCTGAGAACAGAGGCTGGAGGATGAGGTGGGTAATTGATTCAGCTCGGTCTCATCTTCAGGGTGTTAATACAGAACCGTCTCAGGACTGAGGCGGCGAGGGGGAGCGAAAAGCCCTCTGGGAATTCTCTTCCTCCTCCTTGCTTTCTTCCCTCCTGACCTTTTTTCTCGTCCTTTCTTCCTCTGCCTCTCCTGCCGCTACCCCCCCACCCACCCCCTTACTTTGTCTTCACACGATGTCCTTCACTCTGTTCACTGGGCATGGCTTCCTCAGAAGTGCGAGGATTAAAGTCGCTGGGGTCCGCGCGTCGAGGCAGGGAGGAAATGGGTGCCGGTAAAACATGCTTTGAGGGACACTTCTGACACTTATCCCACTCCACAACCTGGATGCTTGGGAAAGTTTGACCAGGGCACGGGGAGTGAGACGTGGTGGTTGTGGTGGCGTGTAGCTCAGGGCAGGCAACTTGGAGCTCGCACACATACACACACAGATCTACACGGTTCTCATATACACATAGACTTAACAAAGAGGTGAGACTTTATTACTGAGGTGGGAGTCAGTTTTAAGTAGTTTTATACCACCAAGACCTCATGGCTAGATACAGTCTCATGGCTGGATACTGTTCACATGTTCACAGATTCACAGTTACTGGAGGACATTCCCATTACAAATTCTGTGTGCTACTCAATGTATGTCGGGTAAAAACAAATACAGTCGGATTTAGGAAAGTTGCCATGTCCAGAATCAGTGATCAGTGCTGTTTCGTTCACCTCAGAGTGATAGATCGCCGTAACTTTACAAGCCCACGTGTTTTTAACTTCTCAGCTTTGGCCAGGGCAGGTGGGAAAGGTGCTGCGGAGCATCAAAAGCTTTGGCACGGGCCAGAGTCTTGCCCCCTTGATCTCTCTCTCCGCCAGACCCGTGTGGTCCACACAGCTGGGAACCGCATTTCTAATGGGTGGGACACCCCCCTCGGGGAGTTTTCCACTGACGCCATTTCCTTTCAGAAGTGGGGTGGTGTGGGGTGGGGGGGGGTCCTTCCCACACTGGTCCAGCACACACAGATGACACACACGTGCGCGGCGGAGGAGACAGAGATATATGCTGCTGCTGAGAGATCTGTCTGGATGCTATCATCAGTTCCTTCGCTTCGCTCCAAATCCCTTTGTTCTGAGTTTGGCATGAAGAAATGTTTCCAGTCCCCCGGTCCTACATGAGCTATGGCTGCATCTACAATAATAATAAAAAAAAAACGTGTGTACCTTTGTGTGTATACCATTTGTGTGTGTGCGTGCGTGCACATGCACGGACGTTTCAGATGGTTACAGCAAAGGTGTGTGAAATCTGAATGGAGAGTTATGGCTCCCAGGTGGGGAGACAGGTGAGTCGCTGCCTGGGAGCTCAGAATGGAAACTGGGCGCTCAGGCAGCCAACTTCCACTCTTTTGGGCCAGCTCCCACAGCTATGTTTCTCAATCGCTTTCTCTCTCTCTCTCCCACTCCCTCCCACTCTCCTCACACACACACACACACACACATACATACTCTCCCTCGGTCCCCTCTCCCTCTGTCCTCTTTCATCCCAATCTCACAAATCCCTTTCCCACAGATGATGTTGATTCAGTAGGTGAGAGTGGAAGACTTGCTCATCAATCATGCGTGTTGTGTGCATGCTGTTTGTTAATGGACAAAATGCCAGCATGGTGCCAGCTAACAGCAGATCATTGGCAATCTACCCCATTTGGAACCCTACAGTATATTAATACATATGGAATTATCAATTAAATAGGCTACGCATAAGGGTTTTGAAACACATGTAGGCAAGATATTCCAATTTACTGGTTCATTTGTATACAATTAAAATATGTCTGTGCCTTATAGAGAACTGCGACCTGAGGCGTGACGAATGCACCAAAGCTGTCTTTTGTTTTGGGTTCTAAACTTACCGCCTCCTACTTGTGGTACATACTTTTGTTTGTGTTGAAAACAGTTTTTTTTATTCATCATGCTCTTTTAGTCTGTAGGAATTCCTTTGTGTTCTGTGTGCCTTCCTCATGCTTGCAATTGTTTACAATCTCCAGGCCTTGGATACTGCACAACAATAGAAACATTTTCCTTGTTTCTTTAGAATTTCACATTTTTTTTATGGTAATAACTCCCTTAATGAGACCATCTTGATGTTATGGGTCACTGGAGTGCATTTCCTCCTCTGCACAGTTGTGCTGAAATTCTGTCCTCTGAGCTAGATGAAGCTGTCACTGTTCCCAGGCCAGCAGAGTGAGACTGATGACTGCTTCGCCATTGTGAATTGATTGGGGCTCACAGAACCAGCTCGCTCTGTCCTGTGGGTGTTTATGTATGAGGATGCTGGTGGATATGGAGGATGTCTGTGTGTGTGTGTGTGTGTGTGTGTGTGTGTGTGTGTGTTATTTATCTCCATATGAATCGCAGGCTGTCAGGCATGGCCCCTCCAAGCCTTCCAGTCTCTTGGCTATGGCTCTGATTTGCTTTAATTGTGGGCCTTTATCACGCCAATTTGGCTGCCATCAGAACCGCTGCGAGGAGACAGAAGAGCTCTGGTGACAGTGTGATACAACCCCAAAGACACGAGTCCAGCATCGCTCCCTGTCAACTGGACTGAGAAGACGTGGACTCCCATTTGGTCCAATTTTTCCTAAAGGACTATTTCTTCGGACTAAATCAAGCTGACACAAATAGTGAAAACAGTGGCTTCCAGCATTTTTCCTTTAACGCGGGCCATCACTGGGAACACAAATGGCCATTACACCATATTGTCACGGTCTGATGAAATAACAAGTCCAGTCATGGCAGGTGCCGCTATCTGTCTCTCATTACCAAAGTAAACCAGAAATGGTCATCGATAGAATAAGGGGGGAGAGAAGGATGTGATGTGATGTGTTTGTGGGTGTGTGACAGATCCAAGAATATAAATGTGACAGAAGATCACAAGCCCAGTCTCTTCAGGATTTGTGTGGCTCATCTCAGCCCACAGTTATGCGAGAGGCGTCGTCCACTCTTGTGATGGCTGAGCTGAGGCTCCAGCAGAAAGACAGCTCTGAAAAGGTGTAGGGAACGAGGGATTACCAAAGAAAGAGGAATACCTGTCTTTCTTTCAGACAAAAGTGTGACTAGTGTTCCTGGCTTTAGGTGTATTAATGCAACCTGAATGTCTTTTTAAAAGAACATGAACTGAGATATATGCATCCAATAAAGAAGAATGCCTGTGTGGTTGTATTCACACTCGCCCCGAAACTGATACAGCCCAGGCACTTCTCTGATGACATTCACAGAGAGGAAAAAAAATGACAGCCCAACAGCTTCTCTCTGACTTTCAAATATATTCCCTGACAAGTCATTATAAAACACTGCTGGTAGTTACAGCTTTAATTTCAAGGAAACCCTAAGTTAGGTGACAGCTTCATAAAGATTGACTCCGTATTTTTATTTTGTTTTATGTGCCACATACTATTCTTCGGGAGCCCACACTCTTCGAGAACAAAAGCCATTGCTGAAGGAAACACCGAAATTTATTCATGGACTTTTAGTCATTATCTGGACGTCTTTTGTCTTCCCGCTTTCATTTCCATGGCAACAGGAGCAGGTCACGCCGGGCAGGTGTGCCGGGGCTTTAATTGGTGGGGCATTACCAAGCAAATTGTCTCGTCACTTCATTTCCGCAGAGAACGAATTTCACTATCACTGGAGAACCGCTATGCGTATGGCAGCCATTCCATGATCTGTTTTCTCTGTTGACTTGGGGCCCTCATATGCATGCGTCCGTACCGTATTCTGGCCTCAGAGAAATAGCAGCTGTGGTCCATACCGTTGACGTATGGACTCACTCAGCTCGCGGTCTCGGTCTGTCCCAAACGAGCAACGTCCGTGACGTGGAGCGGAGGGAGTCTCCCCTAATGGACGCTCTGTTATGCTTTCCACTGCTTATAACCCCCACCCCTCGTCTCCTCCCACATCCCCACACCTCCACCCCAGCCATAAATCCCGCAGCACTGCTGTCAGGGCTCTCGGCAGGCTTGTGTCACCACCGATGAAACATCGCATGCATTCCACGGCCCCAGCGGTGCACACGAGAGCACCTCACGGAGGCTAATAGCCAGAGCCCTTGTTTATACAGCAGAACCCCCCCCCCCACACACACACACACATCCTTTCCGCCGCTCCCACACCCACCATCCTATACCTCAAACCACCTTGGGGGGCTTAGGAGGAACTCAGGATTGACCCACAGTCCTGGTGGATGTGTCAGCGAGGATGAGGGTGTGTGTGGGGGGGGGTGGTGTTGCAAATGAGACCCAAGCAACAAAATGAAAGAATATACCCCACAGTCAGTCCGTGGGAGTTTGATGATGGTTTCATTTATTACCTAAGCGTGACAAACATGGATTCTGATTGGTGCCCACGCCTGTCAGACCACTAGCCAGCCCCACAGTACTCGAGTAGTGAAGAGAATGTGCCAAGGCCTTTGTGCTTAGTCTGTGTGTGTGTGTGTGTGTGTGTGTGTGTGTGTGTGTGTGTGTGTGTGTGTACATGCTCATGCGTGGGCAGTTTGGTTGAGTTTGGGGCAGTGGTCAGTGTTTGGCCTGCTCTGGGCCCCAGGTCGAGTCTGAAGGATTGGGCCCTGATGATTATTTGGCTGTAGTCCTCTGGCAAGAATGCAGACACACCATTGAGCTTTATTAATCGCTGCCGTCTCAGCACTGGGGCTATCTTATATTATGGAAAGATGGATGGGAGCCGACTGTGTAAATGTGTGTGTGCGTGTGTGTGAGTGTGTGTGCATAAGAGCATGTGTGGATGTGCTTACCGTCATCCCATAACACTGCTCCTACAGTATATAAAGTATCTCTCTCTGTATACATGTGTGCATGTTTAACTGCGTATTCTGTCTATTCACGGATTTCTTGCATAGTTAGCCTTTTTGGTGTGCTGAAGCTTGATTTGAATGACTCGGAGACAAGACAGCTCTCTGGCACAAAAGCGCCACAGCCATAAACGGTGCAACACTGGCACGGTAATTGACTCCTGGCAATTGACCGTGCATCGAAACAGCATTAAACGTAACCCGCAGCCTGAACCTGTCTTATCAGCACAAAAGCATGCGCTTTTCAGACACTGCTTTCAGCGCCTAATGGTCTCAGTCAGGGGACTGTATTTAAGGGGTGATTCACCTCCTGTGCACTCACAACACAGACGACTAAATGCCAGAGGAAGTGTGTGCTCGCTCGCGCTCATTCTTCCCGTCATTCCCAGCGCCTCCTCAAGTGTTGCCTGGCTGCACACAAAGGAATCTGAATGGGATGGAGTGGTGGAGATCCCACAGATCCGGATGGAGAGAAAATCAGAATGGGTTTAGGGTGGTGGTGGTGGGGGTGGTGTTGGGAACATGGCAGGGATGCTTATTGGCTTCAGTGTAAAAACAACAAAGAAAAAGAGGGATTGTTTTTTTTTTAAATAGCGCTTGTGCCGAGCTTGTAATGAGCTCTCATTTCCTCTCATTTCCCTCCCTGATCCCACACATGTAACTGATTCCTCTTAATCTGTGAACAGAGAGGGGAAAAACAGATGACTCTAAAGAAATGCTGTTTCCGATAAAGAAAGGAGTTCAGGAGAGGAGAGCATGCCATCTCCTTCTTCTCCTCTTACCATTGACAAGTTGCATGATGTCTCTTTTACCCTGTCTCTCTCTTTCTCTCCATTTCAATTCTTCTCTCTTTGGTTTCCTCACCTATCTCTCCTACCATCTCTTTTCACACTCATTTCTCCCCCGTTCTTTCTCACTGGCCTCCTCCTCACCACCCTCCTCCCTACCTCCTTTGCCTGTGTTAGTGGTGGTGTGATTTCCTTGCTGTCCTCTGGTCAGTGTGACTGTCTAATTGCTGCGTGGGCTGTCCGAGGGGAGGGGAGGGGAGGGGAGGGG
>JAGFZM010001947.1:123567-155184 GCA_017657215.1 Limnothrissa miodon
ATTATTTGGCTGTAGTCCTCTGGCAAGAATGCAGACACACCATTGAGCTTTATTAATCGCTGCCGTCTCAGCACTGGGGCTATCTTATATTATGGAAAGATGGATGGGAGCCGACTGTGTAAATGTGTGTGTGCGTGTGTGTGAGTGTGTATGCATAAGAGCATGTGTGGATGTGCTTACCGTCATCCCATAACACTGCTCCTACAGTATATAAAGTATCTCTCTCTGTATACATGTGTGCATGTTTAACTGCGTATTCTGTCTATTCACGGATTTCTTGCATAGTTAGCCTTTTTGGTGTGCTGAAGCTTGATTTGAATGACTCGGAGACAAGACAGCTCTCTGGCACAAAAGCGCCACAGCCATAAACGGTGCAACACTGGCACGGTAATTGACTCCTGGCAATTGACCGTGCATCGAAACAGCATTAAACGTAACCCGCAGCCTGAACCTGTCTTATCAGCACAAAAGCATGCGCTTTTCAGACACTGCTTTCAGCGCCTAATGGTCTCAGTCAGGGGACTGTATTTAAGGGGTGATTCACCTCCTGTGCACTCACAACACAGACGACTAAATGCCAGAGGAAGTGTGTGCTCGCTCGCGCTCATTCTTCCCGTCATTCCCAGCGCCTCCTCAAGCGTTGCCTGGCTGCACACAAAGGAATCTGAACGGGATGGAGTGGTGGAGATCCCACAGATCCGGATGGAGAGAAAATGAGAATGGGTTTAGGGTGGTGGTGGTGGGGGTGGTGTTGGGAACATGGCAGGGATGCTTATTGGCTTCAGTGTAAAAACAACAAAGAAAAAGAGGGATTGTTTTTTTTTTAAATAGCGCTTGTGCCGAGCTTGTAATGAGCTCTCATTTCCTCTCATTTCCCTCCCTGATCCCACACATGTAACTGATTCCTCTTAATCTGTGAACAGAGAGGGGAAAAACAGATGACTCTAAAGAAATGCTGTTTCCGATAAAGAAAGGAGTTCAGGAGAGGAGAGCATGCCATCTCCTTCTTCTCCTCTTACCATTGACAAGTTGCATGATGTCTCTTTTACCCTGTCTCTCTCTTTCTCTCCATTTCAATTCTTCTCTCTTTGGTTTCCTCACCTATCTCTCCTACCATCTCTTTTCACACTCATTTCTCCCCCGTTCTTTCTCACTGGCCTCCTCCTCACCACCCTCCTCCCCACCTCCTTTGCCTGTGTTAGTGGTGGTGTGATTTCCTTGCTGTCCTCTGGTCAGTGTGACTGTCTAATTGCTGCGTGGGCTGTCCGAGGGGAGGGGAGGGGAGGGGAGGGGAGGGGGGGTTGGGAGGTGGGTTTAAGGGGTAGGGGATGTAGGGAAGGCAGGCCATAACTCAGGGAGGTGCACAGTGGGCACAGAGCCTGATCTGGATAATGACCACCTCCACCACGCCAAACCAAACCCAAGCCAAGCCTAGCTAAGCCAGAGCCAGAACCTGGCCAACCGGAGCCATGCAGAGCTGAACCACGCTGGGATGTGATAGCCAAAGGCTAAATGACCGTGTAATTTAGCTGAGTCATCATCCAGAACCCCCCCACTCCCCTCCAGCAGCCTCACCAACACCCCACCCATCCCCACCCCCACCCCCCCTGACAAGGCCCCGTGCTCTGTGGAGGGCCAGTGGTGTGGAGGAGTAATGGCTGGCTCCGTGCCGTACTGTGCCGCTTAAAGGCATCCTGTTACAGAAGATTGATTTTTTGACATCGTCTTTATTCCCCTGCTCCGCCAGTGGTTTACTTTCCGTAAAAGCGGCATGCTCTTTGTCATAGCCAGATGTTAGAGTTACTTGCCGCGCAGTGAGAATGACATCAGCCTTTTGGAGAGTGTACTGTAGGATTCAGAGCTGACAGTGTTGGCCCACCCCTGGTCCAGGCAGCGTCAGAGGCCATCCTTCTGCTAGCGCCATGACAACTCCACGTCCATTCCCACACACATTGACACCCGGAGCCCAGGGAGCTATGGCATTATGTCAAAACAAACACGCCAGCGTGTTTACATTAGACGGACGCGCAGAGCTGTGGAGCTGATAAGCACTGTGAAATTATAACTACAGCATGAAAATTTGTCAAGTGTTTCTTCACACCTTGAAGTTTATTTTCAGATGTGGAGGGACTTCATATTTGCTGTATAATATAATATTCACATCTTGAGCATTGAGCCAGAGGGCTGGTTAGTATCATCTGAGGGCAGTGAGGCTTATAGGGATTTTTGGAACGGCATTCCACCCTAGAGAGAAAATAAACTATAGCATTGCATTGGTCTGTGTTTTCTGTGTGTTATTTCTGTCCTTATACCCTACAAGTATACAGTGGGAAATGTTATGGGTAAATAGGGCAAACGTGTTAGTAAAAGTAACATACCCTCAAAGCTCCCCCAGCCGAATATTTACATTAAGACAATAGTTTTTTTTTTTTTTTTTTTGATTTTCAAAATCTTTTGTTCATATGATTAGTGATGGATAAAAAAACAACTGCCCACTTTTGACACACAGAAAGAAATGCTCTTTGATACCTGCTCAAATGGTACATGTAAAGCTATAATCTAATGCTCAACTGCACCAAATGTAGCCTGAGCCTATATAGTGTAGCCCAGTGCCAGTTGCTCCATAATAAAAACATGTGTCACACAGTAAAAAAAAAAAGTGAAAAGGAGCTTGATAATCTGTGCAACCCTAGATTAATTATCCTTGTCTAATTGTTGATCTTCTCTGTAGCTTATTAACACATAAGGTAAAATCCCATCCCAGTGAGTGTTTGAGTTTTCCCAGTAGAGGACCCAGTGTACCCATGGCCACTCGTTCAAAGGGTTGAAGGGCCTAAAGGGTTTGTAACGGCGCCCTAGGTGACGCTCCCGTGATTTTACTTGAAGCGCAGGCATCCAGGCATCTGTATCCAGAATAAACTGCCTAGCTTCATCTGGGTGTTTTAGGACAGGGGCCAAGGTTCATTTTCTTTGTCAGCATTTCAAAAGCCTGCTGGCTTTCATTAATCAACCAAAAAGGGGTCTTTTTCTCAGTCAGTTTAGGACGAGGTTGTGCAATAGATACAAATTCAACACCCCAATAATGTGAAGCCACGTCCAAAGAAACATCATAAGCTTTAGTGAGGGGAGGTCATTAACGCATGGCTTCCATTTCTGTCAGATCTGTCAAGATACCCTCTGCAGAAATGATATTGCCTAGATAGGTAACTTTTTGGGAGACAGGGTTACGCTGGGCATATTTTAAACAACCAAACACCTCCCCCGGGCACAAAATGTGCTCAATGAACAACCTCCCAAAAACTCCCGATTTCATCTAAATAAACAGGACACTTATCTAGTTTAACCCAGTGAGGAAGAGCTCCGTTAAGTGTTGAAATGTGCTAGGTGTGTTTGTGTGTGCATAGGGCAGGGAAAAGGTCATTTTTGTAATAAAAGCAGTTTTTTCCACAGTACATGGATGCACCCACAGTTGCCAAACCACTTAGCTGATCCCAAATAGCTCTTCTACCCTTGTATGTATGTACCTTTTACTATGAGCTTGTAAAGATGCTGAAGCAGTCGACATAATCAATCCAAACCCCTATAGGCCTATAAAAGCCTATAAATAAATTAAATCCAACATTTTGCTATTAGTTACTAAACTCAGGTCTTTAATAAACATACAAATAAAATATATTTTTATAGGTAAAAAGCTTTTAAAAACATTCCAAATTCTCTGCTCAGTAAAATGGGACAATAGTATCCTTTAAAAAGCCATATTATTTTCTATAATGCTGTAGGTTGTTTATTGTATAATAATATATGCTTTAAATACAATGCTTTAAATACTTTTACTCTTTAAAATTACTATAATGTGCACATGTAAGTGATAAAAGACAAGTTTTGTACACATTTCCCATAATGTACACATTTCCCACAAATGCAAAAAACATCTTTCATAAATGGCCTAGATGGAAGATCTTCAGACAAAGTATTCTCCCCTGGAACCCTTGGTAAGGCTGTTTCATATACTGTAAACATCCACAAACATTTGAAATAATAGAAGCAAACATACACACAAACGTGTCCCAGATTACGCAGCCCCTCAAGTTAATTTGGTCAATCTGACGATGTCTCCCGCCCTAATGAAAAGACAGAAAACAATCTTTGAGCATTAACGTGACACTTTGATGTCAATCCTGCCTGTACTCATGTTTCTGTGGACCGGAACGATACAAAGGCATAGCTTTTTTTATTTTGTCTTGTGTTTGACAAGCGAACTGAAATCTACTGTACTCTGAGTCTTGGTAATGGAATGATCAAAGAGAAAAGAGCATGTCAAAAAAAAAAAATGAATATAAGGCACAGCCTACAGAAAACTACAACTGTAATTTCAAGCAGTCTCAAAGATCAACAACAATTCAGCTTGAACGGGGCTTCCAAAAAAAGCGTGACAGAGGTCATGATAAGAACATTTATACTATCCAAGCGCTTTGGATGTTTTTTTCCCGGTGCATCCTGGCCCGGCCTGCCGGATCTAATTAGACCGGAGCCGTGCCTCTTAGGGGTTGGACTGTGTGTGCATAGAGGGACCGGCCAAGCCTGAAACCCAAGAGCAGATGAGCCGATTGACTGGAGCCTTTCACATGTGTGAAGCATTTAAAAGCAGGCGAGCCCATTAAAAAAGACCTGGCCTGATGGGATTGGTCACAGTGCTTCTCCATGCATCACTGAAGGTTCCTATGGCCGCCCCCTTCTGAAGACTTCTTAAGCCCAGTAACACACAGAAGTGTGCATGCCATTGATGAAAGCTTCCCCATCAGTGGGTTTGGTTGTCACAGTTGTGCGCCCTCACCCTTACCCAAATGCCATCTGTTATATGGGACAGACTTTTTTGGGGGGAGCTGGTCTGGGGAATGCTTTTACCCATAAGTCTTTGACCCAAAGAGCTCCAAAACCACTCAGGTCTACTCTTCCTCCTTTCAGGCTATTTGAGAATTTGCTTCACCGTTTATTTTTCCCTTCCACTCTTTCCATTTCCCCCTTCCTCTCTTTTTTTCCTTTTTCTTTTTTTTGTGGAGCATGTCACCTGTAGCTCTATGGCGTTCTTTGCACCATTAGTTTGCTGGGGCTCTTAAGTGCTTGTCACACAGCGCAGACACTTCCTCCCTCCTGTCAGTGCCTATCAGGTGAAGCCCTGGGGGGCAAACATTGGCAAACATACCTACCCTGTTATGCCCTGGTCAACCGTACCAACCACAGCACACGCACCTGTGACTGGGGGGCTGCCCCATAGTCTACCCAAGCATCTAAAGCACATTAGCCATCCGCTATATTAGGAAAGATGGAAGTGGGAAAAGAAGTATCGACAACTCAGTCGAGTAGAAAAATCTATAAACTCTTTTGAAAAAGGCTGCCTTTTGAAATGGTGATGAAACTTACAGAGTCACTTTACTCTTTATTGCCACTAGTAATGCAGTATATAGTCCTGTCTTTTTTTAATTAGTTGAATTATATTGTTAATTAAAATTATATATTGTTATATCTTGTATCTTGTTATATTGCGTTTTTGCTTTTGTGTAGATCTGTAAGACGAGAATCAATACACATTAAGACAAGAGGGGTTTGATCAGAATCTGCATGATGTCTGCCAGAGCGTTTGATTCCTGTATGATTCTGTTCGCAGTCTGGGACCTCGGCTCACCACCTTGCCCAACACGCTCTTGTCACTGTACTCACCTGTAGGCTCCAGTAACTCTTTCAGACTAATCCTGCCCGTAGGCTGTTTAACCTCAGCTTGTTTGGGAGAACTCAGCAGTTAAGATTGGGCCTTGATCTCTTCCCGTGCAGCTAGATCTACCCTCGCCTTGCGTGCTTCTCAGGTGCTGACGGGAAGCCATTGGACCACTGCTGCACAGTGAGTCGTGCACTATCCAGTGATACACCTTGTGCTCCTATCAGATGCAAGCAAATGTTAGCCTAGCGCTCTCCACAGACAGTAATATGAACCTTTGCAGTGGTTTATAGCCTTTTCAATAGCCTCTTATCACCCTATAGCCAATTTGTACTCAGAGTGCTAATAGACACTCTGCATAGGGCAGAAGGTAGACTATTACCAGGTAAATGATGCCAGTTTTGAACAAATACATTTTTAGAGGTTATTGTGTATTTAACACTGCTCATAAAACTATGACATATATAAATATTTGAATGGTCCCAAAACACTCACATTTGCTCTGTATCACCTCACCCACACACACACACACACACACACACTATTTTACATACTATACACACACTTATACACACAAGGAGAGTGGTCTCACAGACTATTTCACCATTGTGAGTAAAAGCAGTGGTTCTGGCACGTATGCCAGATTGTCTGAGAGTCTTTTGGTTCAAACAGGATATGCTGCTCAGTTAGCTGGGTGAAGGGTTTATTTGCTGTTTCAAATCTATTTCAAATTAACTTTGTCATTTTGAATTGCGTTGATATCTTGGTGGAAAAAAAAGAAACACAGCCTGCACTTTTCAAAGACAAATTCCTTTCAGCACTTTCAGATCAGAGTCAGGTCAGAGCTCCTATAGGAGCCTTACATTTGTTGGCCTTTTTGGCACAGATTCAGTAGTTCCTTTAGTCTTTCAAACATGAGCTGATTTGGGTTTGTTATCTTGACTGCTGACAAAATAAGCCTCTTTTTCCTCTCAGGAGAGCACAGGAAAGCAGGAGACAGCGACTGGATGATCTGCACAGTTCACACACCCATCACATGCTACAGTAATGTGCGTTTAAAGTTTCTGCTGATTATATTTCCAGTTACGCACCAGTAATGCGATGGCATGCTCAGTCAACGCTTGTGATGCGGTACCGGTAAAACCAATTACAACCAATTACACGATTACTGATTAAACAATTAGTAGAACGCAGAAGATTGAAACCTGTCAGGTCCAGCCAAAAACACAAGTGCCCACATATGTAATGTGTGTAGGCTGCATTTCTCTGCCAGACTGTGTGTGTGTGTGTGTGTTTGTGTGCAGTGATGATTGGCAGTGTAATATTGAATGGAGAATAATCTCTAGGTTTTGCAGTATAGGCTGAGCTATCGGCTACTGAGCTGTTTGATTTTTCTTCTCTCTGCACTTTAGAGCACCCTGTTTAATTGCTTAAACTGTCACACAACAACCTGATGAAATATAAATGAGACAGGTTTTCATGTACCAATTATGTATGGTAATGTGTCCCCAGTGAACTTCTAATGAGCTTTCTCTCCCCTCGCTTACAGTCTCTCTCTCTCTCTCTCTCTCTCTCTCTCTCTCTCTCTCTCTCTCTCACACACACACACACACACACACACATTTTGCATTTTAAGCTCCAATATCTTTCTTCTTTCTATATCTTCTGTTGACCTTTCTTCATTCCTGACTATTTTCTTTTTATCTGCATCTGAATCATCCCTCCCTGTGTGCCCCTCCACCTCCCTCTCCCACTTGAGGCTACAACAGCTCTCCACCTCAGTGAAAATCTAAACTCCACTCGGGAGAATCAGGCGTCTTGGCATGAAAAGTGCCAGAGTGGCAGTTCTTTTTTATCCTTCCGCCTTAAACACAGGCACGTCTTTGTTGAAGAACAGAAACCCCTTGAAGGGACAGATACATTCAGTCTGATCGAAAAAAAGAGAGGAGAGAGAGAGAGAGAGAGAGAGAGAATATTCAAATCAACACAAAAACAACAAAAGAAGTGAAGCCAAGTGCTAAAGGCTGTTGAATTAAACCATTGAAATCCTATGGATGGAAGAATCGAATGTCTACTCCCTGAGAAAGCAGTAAGGAATATAAAATAATAATCATGATACACTCTATTCAGTATCAGCATGCTGTGGAACAGATAAATATGTTCCACAGAATGAATCACTGTATTGCTAATCAGTCTTGTTTGCATTGTTGTGGGCTTTTGGAGTTTTCACAGCCGTTAGCATAGAGTGCAGTGTTGCTGTTGGCAGTGGTGGAGGGAGTGTTAGATGTGGATATTTGTGGTCAGTGGGCCGTGGCCTCTCTGAGCGTTCATTGAGGAGGAGGAGTAGACTTTAACCGTATAGTCTAAACACAGACAACCAGGAGGCCTGTGAGTGCCCGGCTAGCTTAGCCGCATTCAGTTAGCACATTTTTAAACACATTTGAGTAGATTTTAGTGGTTTAACACAGGTCCGAGCAGTCGATGAAATTACATGTAAAAGTACAGTATGTGAATGCTCTCAAAATGGCTTAGCCACTCGACAGAGCAAATGACTCACAGTTTCCTAAGCACTGTCAGTATGTGATATCAATACGCAACGTTTTGCTTACATCTTTTTTGTTTTCGTGTGCAGTCTTGGACGGGTTCAAACCCTAGCCTGTCTGTCTTGGAGGCATATTGCTGTCTGAAAACCAAGTCAAGTGTAATTCAGTCCCTTTCCCTACCTAAACTGAACAAATGTCCCTGAGGGACCTGCGCAGATGCATGGAGGGGACACAGCGACCAAAGGAATGTCTCCCTTGTCTTCTGTGGACTTGCTCATCTGACGATGCTCTGTTTTTCATCTCTCTTTGTATAGCTTTCTTGTATATCTATATATCTCCCCCAGACACACACACACACACACACACACAGTTTCTCTGTTTTTCTGCCTGCCTCACTTCGCTTTATAGCTGTTGTCTCGTATTCTCAGTCTCTGTCTCACTTTTAGGACTGTCTGTCTCCTAGTCTCTCTCTCTCTCTCTCTCTCTCTCTCTCTCTCTGACTCTCGGATTGATCTTTCCGTGAGAGCTGAGCATCTACATCAGCCATTAAAGTCTGTTTTTGATTAATCCTTCCTCCCTGTCCCCCATCTGTGGCTGGCGAAAAAAAAAGGCCTGTGATGGATGATCAAAGTCACTCAGCGCCTCCCTGGGAAGAGTGGCCATTTTGTGATAAATACTATGATTTATCATTCTAAATCGGCAGCGTTTTGACATCGCCAGCAACAGAACTGGGAAGCAGGGGCCATTATCTAATCAAACGTGGCATCTGGAATTAGAGTGATAAGCCTATGAGGGGAGGGGGCCAATTCGGCAATCTAATGTGAGACGATACGCTCACCTCTGAAGGGGGGTTTGGTGAAAAGTGCCACTGCCGTACAGTTGAAGGGAAACCTTCGGTTTGTAGCGCAGTCGGTGAGGTCGGCTGGAACTCTTGTCAGCAGGCAGAGAGGGCGCCTTCAATCATCCCAACAGCAGCAAGTGCTTTTTGGGCTAATGGAGAAGGGAACAAGAGCTTTTGCCCTCTTTTCTTCTCCTTACACCCCAGAGACAACGAATCTAACACCCTCCAACCCCCTATTTAGGACACACACACACACACACACACACACACACACACACTCATGCATACAAGCACATAATTCTCTCTCTCCCTCTCACACACACACACACACAAACACATGTACACACACAGAGTTTAACTTGTACGCACATTCACTGCCTCAATTGCACAACATGCATCATCACTTCCTTCGATTACTATGACAACAGCAGCGGTCACCTGCCATTGCCTCCTGGAGCCATCAATCAAAATTAACATAGTCTCTCAAACTACCTGGTTTGAACTAATGTACAGGCAGGGGCCCATTGCCACCCCTCTCCCTTTTCTCTCTCTCTAGACAGCACAGAACTACTCTAACACACACACACACACACAGGCTCTTTCTTCCATCACTACCACTTGGTTTACGTGTTGTATTGCCTCGTATGGACGAGATCCCGTTGCACTCAAGGAAGTGATTGATTCTGCATCTCGCCTGGGCTCAGCTTGACTGGGGCAGCTGGAGTGTATCCTGCGTGCTGGTTTGTTTTTGGGTATCGCGCTATGGTGCTTATGTGTGAACAAGAAACAGGCTCGGCTACCCAAGGCTCACATTACTGTTTGAGTGTGTAGGCCTCTCCCGCAGCTGTGCTGAGAGAGAAAACAATGAGCAGAACAGCAACACCAGTGTAGAACAAAGGGAATGTTTTTACTATTCACATTCTTTGTCTTTATTTCTTTTTTTCTAAATCCTGTCTCAACAAAGGTGTGATCAAGCAGATGATGTGATTGTGGTGGTGGTGGAGTCTTTTGCACTTTCATTTAAATGCTTGGGACACGTAGTCCTGTTGGATAATTGGTCGAGTCCACACACACCAATTCCATCACTGGAGTTAGCATGAGTAAACAGTGTCTAGCATCAACACTTGCAGATAACTAGACAAATCTTTTTTCACCGACTGACGCACCGGACCAGCTACCTCTTGGATGCAAAGCCGCTGAGACAATGTTGCCATGGCAACATATGTAACGATCCACCTGGCTAATGTGAGGCCACATCTCCCCCGGTATGATGGGAGCAGGCGCGTGGGAAGCAGTTTGACATTGAAGGGGACTGAATCTGCACGAGTTCGGTGGCGCTATGGAGCGGAAAATTCACGGCACAACTTTGCTCACGCACATACATCTCTTGTTGCAGGCTATACACATGCATCTTAATTTTCTCACATTAAAAATATTGTTCTGCGATTCTTATAGCACACATTTTGGCTAGACCTGCAAATACATTATTGACAAAAAAGGAGCAAATATCTCACTTTTTTTTTTTTTTACACCGGTGGACCGTCTATGATGGCTGATAACATTAGTTGTTCTCGCAAGTAGCAGACGTTGCATGGATGGTGGGGGAGGGGGGTTAGTAGCGATGTGAGGTTTGCGAGGAAAGTTGAAAAAATGTTAGCTGCTTTTTGGGTAGGATTTTTTTATTTTTTGGTGGGGGTTCAACATTGGAAATAAATCTACTTCCTTTCCTCTCTGTATTCTCCCCCTCTCACTTTCTTTCCCTCCCGCTCACTGTTTCTCTCGCTGGCAACACGTTTCCACCTCTGCCTTTTTCCTGGTTCGCTTTTTCAACACGTTTCAGTATTTCACTGAGTTCCGAGCTGGTTGTATTTCCTGGGACTGCTATTTTCCAACGCAAGAACATAATCAATAGACGTAAACAGACCGATGACTACAGAACGCACCTGAGTGCCTTTGGCACTGAGCGCTCAAGGAAATGAGAAGCAGGAGGATTTCATATCGACATGGAGAACTTTACAAAGAAAACATTTTTATTTGATTTTTTTTCTGTGACCAATGTGGTTATCATTCTAGACAGAATATCCAAGTTTTGGGTCTGAATTATGGTGGACAAAATTGTTTGATGAATTAGTGATGCATAATATAGCGAGATTCGATGCCCTTGGCGACTTCATTTCACGGGATGGATGTATGCTCAGGTTGTGAATGTGATCTTAGGAGGATGAGGAGGAGGATGATAAATAGGTATGCACTGAAGCCCCAACAGTGACATCATTCACTCACACACACACATACACAAACACACACAAACGCGCACACACACACACACACACACACACACACAAACACACAGACCATAACTCTCTGGCACACAACACTCGCAGAGACACAAGCATAGATCCTAAGCTGCATTGGCCACGGCAGGCAAAATATCTAACTGTGTGTGTGTGTGTGTGTTTGAGTGTGTGTGTGTGTGTACGGCTTGGCACTGGCCGAGCTCATTAGGTCACTGCAGGCCTTCATCAGTTTGGGTGATAAAGGTTGCCAGGTGTGTAGGCCCATTCCACTCATAGCAGGGGGAGCAGGAAGGCAGGCAGCTAAAGATCTTTTCCCAGCACCCAGCCCTCCCTCCCCCCATCCCGAATAGATCAATGCTAATGGCACCCTCCCTTCATGATCATCCTTTGGCCCCGCTCTCTCCTTCTCTCTATCATGCTACCCCTCCTCTCTCTCTTTTTCTCAGCCCCTTACCTCCCTCCAACCCTTCACCCTAAACACACACGTAAACACACACACACACACACACACACACACACACATTACTCCCCTGAACGTGTTATGTGGGAGGTGTTAAAAAACACACACAGAGCACATGCAAGTCATTGCCGTTTCGATCCCCCTCCAGCGTTTGAGCTGCAGGCCTGTGCGGCAGGGGAAATAACCGGCGTTCTGCACATCAATAAGAGGCTGCTGCTTCAGGGCCACCGCGGGCTCCTCTCAGGGGCCACGAGAAGGAGACGCACCCGCGTGCCGCGCATTGTTGTGGGAAAGAAAATGAGCGAGAGCAGCCTGAGGCTATCCAGGAGTGTTTGAATTAAGCATATATATATATATATATATATATATATATATATATATACAGTATAGATATATGTGTTTTTCTTTTTACCATTGCTTTTTTCTTTTTCTTTTTTTTTGTTTTGGAAATGGGCAGGAGGAACCGGGGTGTTCTGATGCATGTTGTGTTTCTATTGACATGACAGCAGGGAATGAAGAGGGAGAATCATTTCTGGCAGGCCAAGAAGGGTGTAAGACAGACCCCTGCATTTCTCTCGTTCTTTTTTGCCTTTTTTATCAGGGGGGGATGAAGGTGATGAAGTCAAACAAGCTGAAGTCAGGGATTTCAGGGATTTCAGTACAGGGATTTCACTGGTTCTCAACCTCTGCAAAGAGCTCAAACCCACTTCCATGTTGAACTCGAGACGTAAACAAAAGTTTCTACTTGTCGACCTCTTTGAATTCTCACCATTCTCCCTTTCAATCACAAAGCATCCACCACCACACACACATACACATGCTCACACACAGACACACACAGACATACACACACACACACACACACACTCACCACACATTCAGATCGCACCAGCAGCAATGTATAACTTGGGGAAAAGAAACACTGGAGCTTTGTGCTTGGAGACGAAGCACAAGACTAATGCAGAGTCTCTTGTGGCCTTACTGTGTAGTAGATAGAGAGCAGAGAAAGTAGATTTATTACCTTGGAGCCTTTACATGAATGGAATGTTCAACAAAATAAGTACAAGAACAAATACAAGTCATGTTATGCTTTTCACAGATTTTCTCACATATATATTAACTAAAATAAGTTCCTGTCCAACTCTATATAACTGTACTCCAGTACTGTGGAGGGGATTTGACCAGCGGATGCAGGCAGAGAACAGTTTTAAGGTCCATTAGTTTCTAAACTCAGGGCTATTACTCTTACTCCCACATGTTCACAGTTTGCACACCTGGCTGCCACGGCAACACTAAACATTCCATAATTGCAGCAGCTCACAGCTGGTAAGTCATTATCGCCATGGCGACATGTCTCCCTGGTGGAAATGGTCTGACACTGTGGACATGCATCCAGTGACTGGCTACCTGTTAATGGCTCATCAGGTGTGCATGATCATCATCATCATCACATGACCCTCTTCTATACATAAACACACACACACACACACACACACATATAAATACACATTCACTTATAAAGGGCAATTGATTCTCTTTGATGATGAGACTCAGTTCACCTCCTACTACTGAAGGGGGAAATCGTCTGCCAGTAAGACATATACAGCACATATGCTTACTAAGAGAATGCAATGGAATGAAAACAAAAGCGTGCCCATATGTCTCCAAAAAAATCTTAAATAATTTAGTGTATGTGTGAATGAACTGATATATTTGCCTGTCAGTGGCTGCTCGCTGTTTCTTGTCTGTCCACAGAGGGAGTATAGCACTGTGATCGGCTCCTCCGTGGGGTTTCCTCATTAAAAATCTTTAGGAGTTTGTCTTTGGAGTTGTCTTTGAACTTCTTTGGTCCGACCGAGGAGTCTTCCTCACGGTGCCCCCACAGAGAGGGGCCTTAGTCAGCACTTCCTCTTCACATTGCCCTCGGTGACTCATTTATCACCGTTAGCAAAGGATCCAAACGCGGCCCTATAGCATAGCTGGCTGTCACACTCACAGGAGGGGGCCCAATCTATGAACTGGGTGCTTTGTTCTGTGCACTCAATAGTTTAGTACAGATCCTTGCTGGCAAATCAGGCAACTTTAAATCCCAAGTTGAGAAAAGGCCAGGAAAAGGTCACCGGTTATTGACATATAGAGTATATAAACCTTATTCAATTACACAAGGACTGGGAAAAAAAATTCTGAATCGTTTTATTTAGATATTAAGCAGATGGCTACTCCTGCCATTTTTATACTGTTCTCATTTTAAAGAAGAAAGAATTGTGTAACTATATTTACATAAGCCAACAAAAAGAAATGAAGCCTGTTTTTAAAAGGAAGATCTAGTCACTAATAATGTTTTTCAGAGTCGCTCTGTGATAAAAAAAAATAAGGCGGGTTTTAAAAAGTGTCTGAGAGCCATCTCTAAAGAGTCCCTCTCTGAAGTTCTTGGGCACAAGCTTCTCAGGCCATCCATCACAAGCTGAATAAGCCCAAAACACCAAAGCCCACACAGCAGCTCTCAAGGACAGGCCGCCCCAACTCCCTTTGCCTCTCCCACAGAAGTGCAGACTCATTTCAAACTCTAATCTATTACTTTCAATAAAAGGCACCAGTAGACATTATCAAACTGGAGGCGAAATAGAGTCGGGTGGGGAGAAGAGGAAAGGAAGGGTTGGGTTGGGGTGGGGTGGCTTGACAAGAGAATACTGTGACAAAGTGCTAGCCTCTTGCAGGCTAATGGCTATCCGTGCCTGTGCAAATCTCATCGAGCTTAGCCTGTCTGAGCCTCCAAAGAAAACGTTTTAATCCTACGTGTCAGAGATGAGAGGGCCCCACCACGAGAGCGCCATCGACCCTGGCCCTCAGCCAGCTGTCAGACACGAGGGCCTGAGAAGTCGTTAGGGGCTGCCTGTTAATGATCGGCTCGCGCTGAGAAAAGACGACAGCTTTTCCTCTCCATTGATGGCTCATTGACAGCAAGGGAGAGAAAGCCTGCGTCTCAATAGAGATGCAAAATGGCTGAACAGGAACTTAGTGACAGCAATGACAACCCAAGTAGACCAATTGTATGGATCACGACACACATGCGCACAGGCATGAAAGCACCCGTCTACACACACACACACACACACACACACAGACACAATGTCCACTACTGGCTGTGTTCTAAATGGCTCTTTGAGGTAGTCTGGAGTTAGCGTAGTGCAGTCGCAGGGAAATAGCTCAGCTTCTTCAGATGTACACATTAGTTGCACTTATGATTATGATTATTATTATTATTGGCAATATAATACAGTTGTCATTATAGCAAAATACCCCAAAAACATTTTATTTCAAAAATACTACTTGTTCATACAGATGATTCCACAATAACAATCTGACTGCCTTTGGCAAATCATTGTTTTTATTTTATTTTTTTCATTATATTAGAAGTAAAGTCTAGAACATTTTCAAAATGTTTGTTCATGTCAATAATTAAAGGTAAAATTTAAACTAATATATTACTGTATATTAATTACTATAGTGAACTATTTCAACCCAAAAATTAGTTTTAATTTATTATTAGTTTATTAGTACTTTTTCAATTTAATCTTAATTGAGAATATCTATTTTTTTTAGATTCACCTGTGTGTTCTAAATGCTTGAGTTTAAAATCAGTGAGTTAAAAACTGACTTTACTTAAAGGTTTGTCCATGTGGGTTGTAAAATTTGTCTGGAGGCGCATCAGAGTGAATGGATGTCTTGCGAAAATTGTCTGAAAGATAATGTGAGCATAAAAACTGGAGGATGAGGAATAACTTCAAGTGCTTTATATTTCAATGCAAAGCACACACTCCCTCACAAAATGTATACACTTTCCTGAATAATATATGGGAGAGCACACGTGCATGCACAAACACACACACACACACACACACACTCATCGGGCAGGTGCAGGTATAACTGTATACATGGGTGAGCATCTGAGATGTGTAGCCTAGGGATGCCAGTGACAGCTAATCAATTACAGCAAGCTCACCCACTCCCTCACACAGAAGCAACTCTGTTTGCAGACACTACTAAGACTGTACAGCCACAGTTACCTCACATTGCTGCTGCTGATGCAAAACACACACACAAACACACACACACACACACACACACACACACACACAGACACAATTACCCAGTGTTGTGCAAGTTCACGCACCAGCTCAAAGTTCAGTTGAATACATTCGCTTATGTACTAGTTTTCAACACTAGTTTAAGTTATTCTTAGCGTAAGAGTGAAAGGGTCAGAAAGACTGACTACTCATATACAGTATATATATATATATATATATATATTAGTTTACATTGAATGTGTATATTGAATGTGTTTATAATAGAATCTATTTCAAGTGAATATATTTTAAAATATATTTCATATTTTACAATTATGTGTTGATACTACAATGTTTTTAATGCAGATTGATATGAAGAAATAGGTTTATAAAGATGTAAATGGACTTAATTATAAGTAGCGTGTAATTATAAGAAAGTGTGTCAGTCAGATTTGCTCTTCTCTATGGCTGTGCATTTGTCTGTACGATGGACCATAAGAATTGTAGTCTAGAGGTCAAGAATTGACATCAATGATGTCAAAGTCAATCCATACATAGCAGGATGGCAGTACCATGTAACGTAGCTGACTATGAACTATGGAGGGAGCTATTCTGATATCTTTTACCTTGGCCACAATGACACAGATGCTGCACACTCACACACATGCACACACTCGTACACGTACCTGCACACGCACACTCACACACAGCTGTATTTGCGTTCTCAGATGGTAGATGAAGTGTGGAATGTGTGAGCGGAGTCCTGGACACCAGGTGCAGGTGAGCCAGCGCACCCTGGATCACACACACATACACACACACACACACACACACACACACTGGGCTGCAGCCAACAACTTATCTCCCTTTCTCCCCCGCCTCTGCTCAGCCTTGTCCAAGAGAGGCTGTCCAGGGGTGGGGAGATGGATGTGGCTGAGCTGGCGGGGGACGTGTGGGCCGTGGGCTAAGGGGACGCAAGCGTCTGGACCGGCCGACTCCAGGCACTCAGGCTGGCAGGCTGGCTGGGGAGAGACACTTCCAGTGGCCAAACCTGACTGCTGGACATCCATCCTCTCAGACAACTCCTGGAAACCTGTGAGCAGGTGGACTCTTTTCACTTTACTTTCCTCTTCCCGTCTCATTTCCTTGGAAAGACGCCGTGTTTCACACATGTGCATCTGTAGCGTTTGTTTATGTACTGCCCGTTTAAGTTTAGCTTTTCGCAGTTTGTTAGGATTTTGCAGGAGTGACATGATTATTATAGCTTGCGAAAACATTGCACATACACAGTACGAAAATTGTTGATCTGTTTATGTATGTGTGTGTCTGAAAAATAGATCCTCAACCGTCAGGCAAATCTAAACGGTCCAAGTAGACACATACAGACTTCACACAAAGAATGCCAAGGCCGCCTTATTTACATGTTTGTGTTGCGTGCACCCATCTACTGTAGGCTGCCAGGTATAACCTTGGCTTTGGTCCTTTTGATCTGGGCATACAATTAGTCTTTCAATGTGTAGGGAAGAAAACATTGTCGCTCACGCTGTTCACCAACCTTTACAGTATTTCATTTTATTTGTATGATTGATCTCTGTGGAGCATCGACATGAAGATAAAAAGGACCAGAGTCCCAGAAATGACCTCTTTCCAGATTACATTAAAATTGCACTTTATTTGCACTCTAAATGGCAACGTGTATATAAACAATAACATGAATCTGCAGAGGATGCTGACTGAAGGAAGGACAAAATGAAAAGAAAACTAAACAAAGAAACCAAAACAAAACCAAACAAAACCCCAGAAGTTTCGAATAAATAAAAAGAGTTCTACACGTAGTCCTTCATCACACAGAAAAAAAAACTGATATATTTTGAATTGGATTTACAGTTCAGATCAGATTTACTCTTGATTTTTTTTGCATCCCTGCTTCACACAACAGAGAGAGAGAGAGATAGATAGATAGATAGATAGATAGAGAGAGAGAGAGAGAGAGAGACACTCTCCTTACTCCTTACAAGAATACAAAAGAACCACCTCTGAAAAAAAAGCGCCTTGTCCAGCCAGTGATGAGTGATGAAACAACTAAAAGCATGTTTAAAACAAATCCATCTCAATCACCACACAACTTCCAAGGATCGGGGCAGTCCACCTCTGGCGCATACACTCTAGTGGTTGTTTACAGTATGAACAGTGTCTGGGATGTTGGTAGATGACAGCCATTTTGTAGCACATTGTGAAAATGCTAGCCTAGAAACCTAGACGTACCCCAGCGGTAGTAAATAGTTTAGCTCAGCCGGCGTGTCTGGAGACAAGCCATAGGGCCTCGATAGCTCTTCTCCCAAGTTTGGTCGGACCAATCATGTGCCTCTATACTCACAGAGTCCTGGAGACATTCTCTAGTGTTAGCTTAGCATGCTTCCTACTGAGCATGGGCAGTCTGAAAGACAACCTCTGATTCCGCTCCCCATTGGACTGAGCCCGGTCTCATAACATTTTGATGTTATAATCTGGCTTGTCAGGCTATATTAAAAAATCCGCTTACCTCAACTAATCCTGCACAACCCATACCCCCCCTCCCCCCACCCATCTCATTTAGGGTCCTCTAGTAGCGAGGACCTTCCTGTGTACTCTGTACTCCATTAAAACTGACACCACAAGCCCTGGCCCCCCCACACCTTGATCCACGGCTTGACCAGCACATAAAGGTAAATAAAACAAAGCGATGCGATCACACTATGGACATTATAGTGCAATATTTCATATACAGAACGTAGCCCCACTCCTCTCTAACCTACATGTTTTATTTCATTTTTTTTGGAGTGCTGACATGAGGGATCCAAGTCATGAGATGCACATTTCTTCTCTGACGGAGTGGCGATGGGCATTTTACATACTAGGCATGCAAATGGCAGCCAGACAAAAGTGGACCTGCCTCCTCCTCTCTACTCCGGCGTTTGACTCTCCCTGCCTGACCGCTCAGCCCTCTGCCACCTCCTGTCTGCTCCTCTCTCCCATTCCTCCTCTGGGGGCCTCGGAGGGACTTGACACAATCGCCTCCCTGCTCTCAGAGGAACTATTTGGTTTTGTTTGGCTTTTGTTTATCTCCTCCAGCCAAAGCTCTCTGTGAGCCGAAGTGAGGTGAAGTGATTGGCACGCCGTCAAATGCATGAATAAAAACACTATGTATTATATTCCAATAACCTTTGGACCTAGGGGTTTAACATGAGAGCTTTGTAGGGGTCAAAATGAAAGTCTGGAGGAGCCCGAATGACATGAGAAAACTGTCTGCATATACGAAGGTGGTGCTACAATCAAACACTTGAGCACTTGAGCAAGGCAAGAGGGCTGCAGGACAGTCAGTCAGGAGAAGAACAACCACAGTCCCTCCTGTTCAAAGACAGCGCATGACCACGGCTGGGTCCAGCCAATTATACCACAGAGTCAGACACACACGCACACACAGAAAGAGAGAGAGAAAAAGAACGAGAGATAGAGAGAAAGAACAGAAATAATCACACAAGTCTAAGAACTTAAATTGCTTCCTCCTCAATACCCAGTCAAACTGGTCACACACAAATAGAAAAATACAATTCAATGACTCGTTAAAAAAAAAAAAAAAAAAGATGAAAATTTCAAACAGATACAAAATGAACAGTAAACAAAACAAACATTACTTTCTCATTCGTTAGTCCATACATTTTTTTTAAACTGGTACAATCTTAAAGAGTGATTTACAAAAAAAAAAACAACCACAGAAAAGCGTCTTTACTATGAGCCATTTCATGATGACTTGTATTCTAAAGGAGGGTTTGTTTACAGTCAGACCTGACTTTGCAGAGATGTGAGGCTTCCTGCCAGAATTATTGACTTCACACTGTGTGAGCTGTCCAAATTCTCTTCACAAGAAAATAAAGTTGCAACCACAAAAAAAAGACAGAAAAAAAAACCCCATCATGATCTTGATTGAAGTCAAAGCTGATGTGATGTTTTATTCCCTTTCCTCTCTATCTTCTCCTCCTTTCCCGCTAAAAGTGTGTGTGTGTTTTCCCTCAGGCTCTTAGAGAGTGTGTGTATGTGTGTGCGTGCGTGAGAGGGAGAGAGCGGGATACAGAGAGGGAGAAAGTGGGAAAGAGAAAGAAAGAAGGAGAGCATGAGTGCCAGAGAGGGAGAGGGAGAGACAGACAGAGAAAGACAGCGTGTTAGGCTATTAAGCACTGTAAAGAACAAAAAAACAAGAACACTTCTGCTGCTTTCTGACTCCCCCTGGCAAGCGCTTCACATTACACTCACTTGCTATTTAGGTTATGTCCAAAAAATCTCCATCCTAATGCGAACGGTTTGGCTTCCCTCTCTCCTCCACCTTCCACTGGCTTAACTGAAGGGTAGAAGGGGTCACCTACTTTCTCTCCTCCTCCTGATCATGCCCACATTAGCGCGAATCATGCGTTTGACACGATTGTGTCTGTGCATGGCAACTGTGTGTTTGTGTGCGTGTGTGTGGGATAGCAGGCCTTTAGGGCCTTGTTAGGCTCCATTAATCATGATTTGTTATGAGCGGGCTAAGTGGCCTGGACGACGACGTTTCGCCGCGTTCACACACTCGCTCACTCACTGAGTTGGTGCCTATGGGCGGTTGTGAGCGGTTAACTGGCTGGTTGCATGGGCGCACGCTCTCTAGCCGACAGAAGGCGAAAGCACTCTGACACTCACGGTAAATCTCTGCGATAGGGCATCCGGAGGCGGGGAGGGAGGGAGGGAAAGGGAGGGAGAGAGAAAGGGAGAGATGCTAAAGCAAAGGAAACAATCCAAATTCAGCCTAGAGAGAAGAACACTGTTTCCTAATAGAACACGCTGCTCACACAGGCTAGACATTGACTTGAGCGTAACTCTTGTTTGTATCTTCTGAACACCTGGTTTGCAGTATCTATCACAAATGACTTCCTACAAAGGCTTAGAGAGCTTTAAACAACGTCATGGACAATTTTTCAAAAACAGTAAGTGCCGAACAAAGTTTCAGGAAAGAGAGAGAAAAGCAAGATACAGAGAGGAATAAAAAAACAAAACTTCCAGCCTGAATGCAAAAATGAATGACAAAGTACAGTTTGTTACTTATCTTGAATAGCATTACCATAAATTCTAACAGGATAAAATATTTAAAGTATAAACAGTAATGCATGACAAGAGGAAATCTCTATTTTTAAGATTTTATTTTTTTTTAAGTAGAAACACTGTACATAAATTACTTTCTCTGAGACTAATATTGAAATACGGATAAGTGGATTTACTTTCTTTCATCTTAAAAAAAATCCATAAAGATTATTCTCATGTCTCAGTTAAGAGCTTGATTGGATATGATTCTTTTATTCTCTCACGTGTCGCTCTTTTTGTTAGGTTTCTATTTGATGCGTCTCCTTGCGTCTCCTGGGGTGCATAGGGACGTGAGTGGCCCTTACGCACGCCGGGTCAGGGGGGCACGTGTCCCCACAGCCCACAGAGACACAGGCAGGGGTGTGTTTGTGTTTGTATGTGTGTGTGTGTATATGTGTGTGTGTGAGCTTCACTCTAAAGAGTGTCCTTCCCACAGAGGGCCACATGGCTTACAGCTGTACACCCCACAGAGCTGACCTGCCCTGCCAGACAAAGTAACCAAAGCAAGCCCACTTCCCCTCCCGCCGCCCCAAACCCTGCCTCGTTCTATTAGGTCAGACAATCAGGAGGTGTGGAGACGTGATATGAACATTGCTGGGGTGCGTTGCCGCTCCAGAGAAGTGCAGTGGTATACGTTACGGCATGTAAACACTTCCAATCTTCCTTCCGTTTAGTTTGTCCTCCATTTTCTTTATTTGTGTTTATTTGAAGCAGGCCACCTCTAAGGTTTAGAGTAAAAAAAAAGAGAGATAAAGAAAAAGTTTTTTTTGTTTTCAACTTTTACAAAGTGAAGAGTCTTGAGTTGTTCTTCTGAGGAGAAGTCCACAGTCAGCTCCACAAGGAGAAGTGGAACCAATGGTGAAGGAGCTGGGCCGTCCCGGCCATGTCGTGGTCATTTTACTGCTTCAAAATTGAGACATTTTCTATACGGTTCTTGCGTCAGACTGAGATGACCCTACACAAGGCGCTAGCATGGAGCCTCCTATAGTCCAACAGTTAGGCTCCATATATACTGTATCTGAATATGTATCTGTATACGTTTGTGTGTGTTTGAATGTCAGAGTGAGTGGTATTTAAATGTTTTTTTTGTGTACATGACACAGACATGGGGAGGGTTGAGTTCAACAGTGTCTTTGGAGGGTGGATGTATGTGTGTGTTGTGTGTTGTTTGTGTGTGTGTGTGTGTGTGTGGGGGGGGGGGGGGGGGTGTGTGGGTTGGGTGGGGGGGGAGGGAGGGGGGCCGGCGTGTTATATCTGGCATGAGGTGTGACAGACAGGGGGTGGCACGTTGTCCGTCGTGTTACCTCTTCCCGATCTCGCTCTGGCGCAGGAACTGGATGTTGTTGGCGCTGTCGGCCAGCTCGGGGTACTGCTCCACGGACAGCACGTAGTAGCCGTCGTAGCCCTGCACCTTCCCGTTACTCAGCAGCTGCCGCTTCTCACCCTCCGTCCACAAACGCGCGCCCTCCTCGCCCTCTCGCACACGCTGCTGCTCGCGCGCCCAGGCCTGGGCCAGTGCCCGCTGACGTGCCTGCTCCAGCACGCGCGCCTTTTCCTCGTCCAGTGTGGAGCCGTAGCGGATGCGCAGTGCCAGTGCGCCGTGCTGCAGCTCCACGTCGGCAAAACGCCGCGTGCGCCCGTTCACCATGGTGGTGGACTGCGACACCGTCACGTTGACGCCACTGTCCAGTGCCTTGCGGCCGCCCGTCATCCGCAGCGTGCCCAGGTCGCTCTCGGGGAGCGCCGTCTTGATGAAGTAGTGCGTGTCGCGGCCCTCCACCGTGAAGTGCAGGTCCTCCAGGTAGTAGGCGTGGTTGAGGACCGTGGCGATCTTGATGCAGTCCTCGTTGGCAATGTTGAGTGCGCTGGTGAGCACACGGCCCTGGCTGATGGCCAGCATCACGCCCTTGCCGATCAGTGAGCGGGCTGTGGCGAACCACAGCCACGGACGCTCGTCGCTGGGCTGCCGCCGGCTCAGCCGGATCTCGGGCATGCGCTCGAATGACAGGAATGCCTTGGCCTGGTGGACTACGGCCTGCTGCACCCCCCGAGATAGACTGGAGAGACAGAGAGAGAGAGAGAGAAAATATAGGTGTTCAAAATGGGCAGCGGGGTGCCAACAATGAGTTGGGTAATGGCCTACTTTAAAGACAAAACATTTCCAAATGCAAAACAAAGACACACAGTTTTTCTTTTAATCTTCTTAGTGTTAACTTGAAGGGAACACAGGATGAAAGTTGACAGAACTTGCTTACTGCAGGAACTGTCGGGGAGAATAAATTCAGCAAAAACAACAACGGCAACAACAAAACTGGTAAGGGGTATTACGTTGAGAACAAAAAAAATAGTGAAAATCGTATGCTTTGAGCAGCGCTTGTTAATTGCACACAGTGGTGCGACTGTCATGTTAGGACAATTAAGGAGAGAGGGTGACTTATTTGCACTTCAAACGCTGGCGGATAATGACCCTATTTCCAGCCAGACTGATTTGGCATGGGATAATTGGTCTCTCTGCTGGGTGAGCTGAAGACCACCCTGACTTGTGTTTGCTCCTTCTCTATGTGGGCCTTAAGAGGGGACAACACCACACGTCCAGCCACTCAGACGCAGACTCTTTAAGGCACCCAACAACAGACATGGACAGATGGAGGGAGACAGGAAAGAGGAGGGAGATTACTGTGGAGGTAGGATGAAGTGAAAAGGGTCAGACAAAGAGAGAGAGAGAGAGAGAGAGAGAAAGAGATGGAGGAGGGGTCCAGGCGGCTTGGATACACACCGGCAGGTCATCCCACAGCTGACTCTTCCTCATCTCCAGCGAGGGCTGCGTCAGGTCAAACTTGGGGATGGGGAATCCTGGGATGGCGTTGTGGAGATGGAACCCGAACGTCACCAGCCAGATGTTGACATCTGCAAACAGCGACAAGAAGGAGGACAAAAAAAACAACAGCATGGTGAAAATAGGGACACTTAAGAACGGTCCATTAATACTGTTCCCTAAAAGCAAAACCACAAGCTTCTTTTTCCCTGACATGTCTGGCAGTTTGACATTTTTTCGGTAAGTTGACCTTACTTGACAGGAAGCCCAGCGGCACCCATCCAAACCCCTCTCTACAGCTTTGCCAGCACAAAAACAAAGATGATCATGCACCAAGAAAACATGCTGCTGACATGTTTGAACTCAATATAGCCATGAACACTAAATGCCCCAAATCTTTTGATTAAAAATGAATGTTTTCACATCACATCCTCTTATTTCATCCCTCTATCCAAAGTACAGTATGGCTTTGAATGCAGGCCCACCATTTGCCCAAGAATGTGCTTTCATATGGAGCATAAACTGTGAAGCCAAAGCTCTTGGCACGATGAATTAAAAGCTTGTTTCCTCTTTTCATGTGGCCTCACCTGTGACGTACTCCTTGACCTCGTGCACCTTGCTGATGGGGTTGTTGTTGCGGAACATGTACAGGTTGAACGGTGCCGGGTCCTTTCCCACCCGCTTCCACGTGCCAATGTCCGGCGTTGTCCAGCGGCCGGCTGGGATGTCGTAGTCGCGTTCGCCGAAGTGCAGCAGCCGGGTCAGCGGGTCGTACAGGCCGCCGTGGAAGCCGATGACCAGCTGCAGTGCCGGGTTGGAGTCGAAGTAGATCTCGCCGAACGCTGTGTAGTGCACCTGCTTGAGCAGGCGCCCGTTGCTGCTGAAGACGGCCAGCGGCGTGCCCGTGTTGTCGCAGGCGATGTAGAACTCCTCGCCGCTGCTGATCTCCATGGCGAACAGGTGGCCCTGCAGGTCGTAGTAGAGCGAGGTGATCTCGGAGCTGGAGTGGTTGTAGACGTGCGTGATGCGTGTCGGGTAGCTCAGGTCAGCATAGAAGAACTGCAGGTGCTGGCCCAGGCTGTTGCGCGAGGCCAGCCGGCGGCCCAGGCCGTCGTAGCGGTACTGGATGGTCCAGCCACCGCCCTTGCTGTGCACACGCACCAGCAGCCCCTTGGAGTTGTACTCGAAGATCTCGGTGCCACGCTGGCGAAGGAAGCCGTCCTCGTCCAGCCGGTACTGCACGTCGCCGAGTCGCGTGATGCGGTCGCGCAGGTCGTAGCGCAGCGGCGTGAGCCGGGCGCTGTTGCCGGGGTTGAGCAGGTGCAGGTTGCCGTTCAGGTCGTAGTTGTAGCGCCACATGATCTTCTCGTTGAGGTAGACCGTCTGCAGCTGGCCGTCCACGTCGTACTCGTAGCCGTACTTGGTGGTGTTGGCGAACGGGCCGATCTTGATCTCGCGCTTGGTGACGCGGCCCACATTGTCATACTGGATGGTGATCCAGTAGAGGAGCGAGCGGAAGATCTCGTACTGGATCTCCTTGATGCGGCCGTGCGCGTCAAAGTGCTTGGTGTAGGTCATGACGGCCGTGGAGATGATCTGGTTTATGTCGTAGTAGATGACCCCAAACTTGCCGAACTGCTCCACCTTGCCTGAGATATCGTCGAACTGGTACAGGTCGATGGGCAGCGGCGTCTCGTTGATGACCCCCTGCATGCTGGTCACCCGGAAGCTGTTGTCGTAGGTGTAGTCAAAGCGGGCGTTCACCATGCCATCCTCGCTGAAGCGGAAGATCTGCCGGTCGACCAGCGGGCCCACCTGCCGGTAACGGATTGAGCAGATAAAGCCCTCGCTTTGCAGGTTGACCGTCTTGAGCACGCCGGCTGTCTCGTCGTAGGTGAAGCTGACGCGCGTGCTGTCGTACAGGATCTCGGCCAGCTTGTTCTGCCGCCGGTACTTGTAGAGCACGCGCCGGCCTGTGCCCAGGTGGGCCACGCGCAGCAGCTGCCCGTCCTCCGTGTAGTCCACCGTCACCGAGGCGTTGCTCTCCGGCGGGTTGTAGATGTTGCGGTAGTAGCCCACCGAGCGGATGGTCTGCATGGTGTGCCGCGCCACGCTGGGCATGGTGATGGCCGACAGACGGTCCTGTGAGTCGAAGTCGAATATGTACTGCCGCTGGCTGTGCAACAGCAGTACCATGGACTGGAGGCGTAGAAGGAAACAAGAGGGCGGATAAGGTAAAGGGGATATAGCCAGATTAATATATCAAAGAAAGAGAGACAGAGATAGCGAGAGAAAGAAAAGTACAAAAGAGCAAGGGGGGAGGGGGAAGAAGAGAGAGAACAATTAATTACACTAACAAGCATTTCAAATGCAAATGGGCTGTAAATGCAGGTATTAACATTCCATTTGGGAGACGATTTCTTCCCTTAATTGAGTTCTCCTTAACCCCAGCATGTCTAAGCGCAGACCTGTTTAATGCACTCGGATGCGCCAGTCTACGGTGAGCTGCAATTATTGGCTCCGGCCGTGTCCATACTTATCTCATAAGCAAAGCTCCACTGAAAGTTGCAATCACTTAGGAAAACAACAGGTAATTACCTGCTTTGCATATCGCCCAAAGGTAGAGGAGGGACCCGTGATGGACGTCAAGGAAAAAAAGGGAGAGGATATAGAGGGGTGTTTTCTTTTCCCTTGACTAAATGAAGCACAAACCTATCGCTTTAGTGGCTAATGTAGGCCTGCTGAGTGTGCTCCGGGGAGATAGGATGAGGGGGGTGTGTGTGGTGGTGGTGGGGGGACACTTGACCTGCGGAGATAATGTGTGTGTGTGTGGGTGAGGGGGGTGGACCTGTGGCCGTCACACAGGTAGCGCTTGACTCAAAGTGACAGGCCGAGAGGTGGCGGGGTTATAAATAAAAAGGGGGGCAAATAAATAAATGAACTAATAAATAAATAAACTTCTGTGTGTGTGTGAGTCTGAGTGTGTCCATTCTCCTCTGCATTGACACTTCCTCTGCATAGCTACTAAATCTCTCCTGTTCTCTCCAGACCAAACCTGTCTCCTCTGGAGTGACTGTGTGATGTCAGTGTTTGCGTGTCCGTGTGCGTGTGTGTGTGTGTGTGTCAGGAGGACCTGACACACTAGAATTTGGGCCTAGGTATGTGTGTGTGTGCATTTCTCTGTGTGTGTGTTTATGTGTTTGTGGTGCATTTGATAGACTGAGCTCTCTTGTGTCTGTCGTTTCACTGTGCCATCCACAGCTCGTACCCCCCACCCCCCCCCACCCCCCTGGCATGTGTTTGTGCGTTGATAGCGCTCCTCCTGGTCACGCTACCTGGCTGTGTGGCAGCACTGAGCGCCAGCAGCCCCATGCATATTTAATGCACACTGGGGACTCCATTTTATTTCCCCGCTCTTAAGAGTAGAATAAAAGTTCACTTTCTGCCACAAGTAAACAAGGCATGATTCCCCGACCCCCTCACTGTTTCCCTCTACCTCTTCCTCTCTCTCTTTCTCCCTCCATCCCTCCCCCCTCCCTCTCTCTCTCTTTCTCACACCCTTGGTGGAGGATGTGTGATGAGTGCAAGAGAGAGAGGAAAGTTGACTTTCATACACTGTTCACTTCAGGGACATGTCTGATATATTCCAGAAGGATCAAAGAGCTGCTTAAGTGTTGATCTCTAAACTAGACAGATCACAGAGCTACACCAAAGGACAGACGGACCCCGAGCCAAAAAAAAGTGTTGGAGATACACTCCAATGAAGAGGGAGTTTGAGGGCCTGAGACAGTGTGTTAAGTGTGTTAACTGGCCGTCTTTGCAGCTTTCTGATTTTGCTCTGATTCAAGCACCCCCCCTCACACACACACACGCACACATACACGACACACACTACACTCCTGCTCTCTGCAAGACTGTAAACCTTAGCTAAGCCTTCTTGCTCCCTGGAGTCTCATTTCTGCAGCCATAACTTTGACTTTAGGAGGCCCTGCTAAGCCATCTCCCCAGCTAAACAGAGAGACACACACACTCTTTCTTTCTCTCTCTCCCTCTCTCTCTCTCTCTTTCTCTCTCCCTCTCACACACACACACACACACACACACACACACACACACAAAAGTGCTCGCACGAAGGCAATCTCATGCCCACACACACACACACAAGCACAGAGGCACTCACACACAAGTAATTTGTAGAGAACTCTTTCTTTTTTCCCCTTTCTCTCTCTCCCTCTCTTAGTATTTTCAGGGCCTCCGCCCCCATAATTCTCTGCAACCTTTTGACACTCACAGCTTTCAGGGGAATCTCAATTATTTGTTGTTTTCCTTTCGCTCTTTTCTTCGCTGCCATT
The DNA here is from genome assembly GCA_017657215.1 of Limnothrissa miodon. Classification (NCBI taxonomy): domain Eukaryota; kingdom Metazoa; phylum Chordata; class Actinopteri; order Clupeiformes; family Clupeidae; genus Limnothrissa; species Limnothrissa miodon. Next base: position 151,804 of record JAGFZM010001947.1, read on the forward strand.
AATAACACACACTGGCCTGCACTCCCCCAAATCAATCCAGTCGCTGTGTTCCTCTCCTAGGGGCTTCCAGGCTGCTTTAAGGCCCGGGACTGGGCAGGCCTTCTCGACCCTCTTGTAAAGAGAGGAAGTGGGGCTGAGCGGGCCCACCAAGCCCTCCTATAAAGAGTGGGAGTGGGAGTAGGAGCGGGAGCAGAGGCTCTTATTGCGTGCCGGAGCCACAGCTGTGCGCCTGTCCTCCGGGGCTCTCCCGAAGGTCAGCCTACAGTCAGCACCGCTGAGCCATTTCTGGCTTTACAAACTTGGACAGGTACAATATTAGGATCATATTTTGTTAAATTACAGTTGGCCTAAGAAAATGAGACTCTGTCCAAAGCCCTCAGCGGTGGTGTGTGTGTGTGTGTGCAAGCCTGGTCCTGCTGAAAGGCCTGCTTAAGAGCTTATGTTTCTGCCGTATGTGCTGCATTTGGAGGAGAAATATGAGCGCCAGTTGTGTTTCGATGCCGCTAAGCGCTGCTCCAGAACTGGACTTTCCCTAAACGGAATCTGATTCCTCAACATTTCACCCTGCTTGTCACCTCCTCATAGGAGTCCCTCTGTTACACTCAACAGACAGACAGCGAGAAAGACAGGTACAGAGAGGTACAGAGAAAGAGAGAGAGAGAGACTGACAGAGACAGAGCGAGAGAGACAGAGCTAGCAAGAGAGAGAGAGAAAGAGAGAGAGAGAGAGTGAGAAAAACCGACAGGGAGAAATTAGATAAATACGTGCAAATGTGCCAGAAAACTACAGCCTAAAACAATACAGTGGATGCACTGAAAATCCATTAAGGAACTCATTCAGAGAAAAACAATCTGGTGCTACGGCCTGCACTCGTCATGTCCCTCCTCCTCCTCCTCCTCCTCCTTGTCCTCGTCCTCGTCCTCGCTCACCTTATCCAGGTAGGTGTAGCTCCAGGTCTTGCCGTCGGCGAAGGTGCGCGAGACGGTGCGTCCCTGGCTGTCGTACTCCACGCGCTCGGTGGTGGGTCCGCGCTGCAGGCAGGTGACCTGGCCCGTGCTGGAGTAGGTGAGGTTGACCGACATCAGCTTGCTGCTGGGCACCCACAGTGTGGGGTGGCCCGACGAGTCGTACACGATCTTCAGCAGGAACTTGCGGTGGTCGTCGTAGATCTTCTCCGTCCGCAGCGTGCGGTCGTAGTCCACGGAGAGCAGGTTCCTCCCGTTCACCTGAGAGAAAGGACCGGAAAAGGGAGGAGGAGAAGAAAAAGAAGGGGGAGAAGGAGAAGAAGAGAGAAGAGGAAGTCTAACATGAGAACAGATTCTGTATGAAGAGACAAATATGGCTGCAGGCCCTTGAAGTCCCTCAGTGAGATGCAGTGCCATTCATCAGGAGAGTCGTGACGGCCTGTTTGTTTAAGATGCTACTCTGATTGATTTCTGAGTGTGACACGAAATTTGCTTCGAGGGACACTTCATGTGAGTGAATGTGAGTGTGGTGTGTGTGGTATGTGTGTGTGTGTGTGTGTGTGTGTGTGTATGTGTGAGGGGGGTGGGGGAGGGATATGAGCGATATGATTATTTGCTCATAAAGAGGTTGTTCATTACACTGGCGTTCACTCAAAACACTGTCCATCCCTCCCACACACGCGCACACACACACGCACAAACACACAGAGCGAGAGAGAGAGAGAGAGACAGAGATAATAGATTGAAAATAATAGAAAAACAAAAAAAAAAAACAATCCATCAATCTTAAACTGTGGGGGCTGGTTGGGTTACAGTAATGTAGGTTCTCTGGAGTATTTCATGTGAAGGTAATCCTGTGTGTGTGTGTGTGTGTGTGTGCATGTATGTGTGCACCATCAGTCAGTGGAGAAGGCGCGGTATGGATATTAACCTCTCCAGGGGCCACCAGAGTTGGCCCTCATCATACCTTCATTCCGCTTCGACCAGCATAGAAAACACTTCAAGTGCTCCTTTGATGTAGATGAGAAAAAAAATACCCAGACACACTGAGATGATGGCAAAAGAAAGTAAAAAAGAAGAAAAAAAAGGAACACCAAGATGACAAAAATCACACCCATTTCCCTAATCACCGGCCTGGGAAACACTAATCTGCACTTGTGTTGAGCGCGAGAAATGAAAACGTGTGTTTTTGTTGGAGAGGCACCGCGGGCCGCTTGAAATGGAAACAAAGCCCCTTTCCCCCATCAGATCGGTGCCGTCGCTGCTGCCGCCTCACTGGTGTCAATCCCTTGGCTGAGAGCCACTACTTTAGCCAGACATAAACAAGTGCTCCCAGAGCCATTAGCATATGGATGTGGTATATCTGACAACTCCCTCGGAGGCCTTCTAGGATGGGACTTGTCTTGGAAAAGCAGTCGCACATAACAGCATTAGGCTTTGAGAAATCGCGCCCACTGTACAATGCCCTTGAAGTCGTCTGCTTCAGAGGTGAATCAATTGATCGCCGTTTTTCTCGATTCGTCATGACACACACGACGGGCTAACAAGGAATCTTTAATGGAAAAGACATTTTGTATTGTCTATAAATAATACACTGGGATGTGCACAGAATAATGCAGAGCGCCGACCATACAAGCAGAGCTTCAATACTGTGGTCGGCACGCAATTTAAACTTGCAAATGGAAAGTGCGTTTTTGTTCCCCATTTGTAAACAGTAAGGACAAACATGGCTACTTAATCATTGGCCAGCCACAGGAGGACACCACAGGAATTGGCCAACACATATTAAACCATCTATCATACTACACAGCTTGGCTTTGATAAACAGTATAAGGCTTTGCTCACGTTAATTCCTTTAGCGTTACTCTGCAGCGCTGTGTATGTTCTCCAGTGCTTTAACTGTACTCTGTGTGTATGTGTGTGTGTGTGTATGTGTATGGGTGTGTGTGTGTGTGTGTGTGAACTCAAACCTACCCTCAGCTTCCGTCCAAACACAATGACCTTTCCCCGTGTCTGCTCTTTGCGGAAGCGCCACTCTACCAGGTTCTGTCCGCTCTCTCCGGGCAGGGTCATGTTCCTCCGGGCCACGGTAGGGTTGGCGGCCCCCGCCAGGATGTGGGGCTCCGTCTGGAAGTGTGTGTCCATCCCGTTGGCGTAGATAACACGCAGGGAGTTATCATAGCCCACCTGGTAGCTGTTCCGCAGTTGGTCTGTGAAAGGAACCAAAGCCATGGGGGAGTGGAGAGAAAGAGAGAGAGAGAGATACAGAGACAGAAAAAGAGAGATGGAGAGAGAGAGTGAGAAAGAGAGAAAGATTGGAAATGGGGTACTTTTTTAAAGTGACATTTTCTCTTTAGCAGATAAATGTCTGTGTGTGTGTGTGTGTGTATGTGTGTGTGTCTGTGTGTGTGTGTGT
>JAGFZM010001948.1:0-13333 GCA_017657215.1 Limnothrissa miodon
CATACACACACACACACCCTCCCACCTCCTTCTCTTAGTCACTTCCTGTTATACATAATTTCATAAACAATGGCTAATTATTTTTTAATGCTAATAAAAACAAACAAAAACTAGCTGCATCTAGGTCTATTGCAAGCATAGGAAAACTGCAGATGTTGGGCTTTTTAATCTGGCCCACAAAACTTGTGTGAAATCCGTTAAAAAATATGATTATACCTCATTTATTTGGCTTTCCCCCGGCAATGTCTTTTTTTTTTTTTTACTGACGTTAATAATTAGATCGAAATGTTTTTCTTTCTTTCTGCTAAATAGCTTCTGCTAAATAAAATGTCCTTTACATGTCATTAATATTACTCCACACAAACACTACATCCATCAGCTCCTGGCACGGCCCCTTAGTCCAATTTTGTAACCCAATGTGGCCCACAAGTCAGAAAATTTTGCACACCCCTGGTCTATTGGATGGAAAACAAGACCATAGTTTGACATTTGCAACCCAATGGCCAGAGCTGTCTGCGGTTCTAACAGTCACTGATCTAGTGATGGCTTGTGTGAGGTGAATGACGTGGTGCCATACTTGGGTGAAGGGGGGAGGAGGAGGAAGAGTGTCTAAGAGAGGTGTGAAAGGTACAAGACCCCAACAGAGATCAGGGGGAAGGTGCCAAGGTTGTCATATTGCCAGAGTCTGGGTGAGCTATGGCTGAAATCCGGCTGGGATCCGGAATCTGAACCGGTGCTGTCAAGTCCACAAGAGTCAGACCCTGTCTGAACATAGGCCTACTCACTCACTCACTCACACACACACACACACACACACACACACACACATATATATATAGAGTAGATGTTCTGGTTGTCGAAGGATGGAAGTGGGTGTGTTTGTAGGCTGTCGCCTGGGTCACCATTCAAAAGAACACTGAAGAGGGAGTCGGCGGACAGAAACACCAGTGAGCAGATTTTCAATCATCTTGGCCGGCTACTGTTGCTTGGGTGACTGGTTATGACAACGCCAGCCACACACACACACACACACACACACACACAGCCTGTGTGTGACAGACACACATATGGACACTATGAGGACGGATGGCAGACCAGGCTAAATACAAAACACTGGCTACTCGTGGGAAAACATGTAGCCTACTGATAAATTCAGTAAATGTAAAATTCATAACTTTAAAAAGAACTCTCATAGCCAGCATATTCTTTCTACACTCCCAGAACTCAGTCTTTGCCTCACAATGAATCACATTGGTCCAAGCAACGCGCTGCAGGCAGCTGCAATTTAGGTTTATGTGTGTGACAGTTGGCTACACGCATCAGTAGGCGTACTAAGACCAGATTTAAAACAAGTCTGTGCAAGGCTAAATACTGTGTACGTTTTTATCAGGAGAGACTGGTCTGACATGGGGCGCAAACTATCAAGCAGACTTCCTGTTGTTACTCTAACGGAGGGAGCCTGTTACTCTAACGGAGGGAAGCCTCACCTACTGTCACACGGGGGACCGTAGCCTACATCTGAGAAAAAAGAACCATGCATGACTAAAAGCCTCCTGTAAATGTTTGGCCTCCATTCATAACACCTGGTCAGTTGTTTTTGTTCAAAAAGTTGCGTGAAAGAGCAGACCAGCGTCAGAGGTTTCACTTCTGCAAGTCCAGCACCATGGGATCCTCTGAACACACCCGCCCTTTGCAGAGCAACTACTTTCGACTTCGTTCAACAAGGCTGTTCCGTGTTCCACTTCGCAAAAAAAAGCACGATAAACGTTTCTCATAACCTTAGGATGTAGGCTAGAAGCTACAGTAGCCTAGCCTACAAAGTAGATCATGACATAAAAAGCCACACTGTTCCACTGACCAAGCCTCCGATTATCATCTAACGTTACACTGTTACATTTAATTGAGCAAACTGGCAATTATTATCAGTGTGCATCGGACATGATTCTTAACAATTTCCTAGCTACAAATTTTAATTCAGACTAGAATGATTTTCAAAGTGTTGAGCCCGCGAGATACACAAGACCGTTACACCTGCTGCAACTCGAAAGAAAAAATGGTTTACATGAACCCGATGATGAAAGTACTGCCACTGCCTTGACGTTTCTCAATCCAATTTCACGACGCAAAATCTATACCATCGGTTGACACCATTCCAAAATGACATCTGTAAGCCTAGATCGTCATATCGCTGTTGACGATGGACGAATGGAAATACAATCACCTCTATTCTTGCCATCTTACATACCCGTTTTAACATCGATCTAATTGTAAAAATGATGCTATCAACATGCACGGGAGTAGTCTTAGCTGCGGTAGCGTACACTTGTCCGAATGACAGTTCCATCTCTCAGGCTTGTCCATTTGATTTGTTAAGACGGTCATATGTCATCTAAAACGTACTGTCAAGCTATCATTACATGCCTTATCGATGCACATGCAATTGTTAAAACAATGTCTTCAAGTGTCGTTTGGCCTTAGCTTCCTCTGGGAATCCCCACGTTTTGCAGCTGGGCGATACGATTAACGTTATGTTGATGTCAGCTGCCGAAGCGCTGCCCCGGAGGTTCGTTGGCTCTTACCTTCCCTAGCCTTCAGAAGGACAGTGTTGGCCACGATATTCTCGAGTTCCATGATTTCCTGGGGTAGCGAGCGCCACAGGCCCGACCTCGTCGCCGGGTTGGCAGTGAGCGTGTCCTCCCCCACACCCCCCCCACGACGGAATATAACCCTTGAATGACTCTCTCTTCGCCGCTGTCGTTAGCTCCCCTTTTTCTCCGCCCCCAAATATTCAACTTGCGTCGCTGCACTTCAAAATGCTCCACCCTTTAAAGCTCTGCATTGGCCAATCCCGGTCGTCCAGAGCAACCCACCTGAAAAAGTAAACTCTCTGGCGCAAGGCCAATCCGACGCAAAGAGAGCCTTCCTGGTGCGCCTGTCAATCTAGACAAGGTCCACAAACCATGAGGGGGTGAAACAGAGAGCGAGAGGCTACTGAACTGATATCATCATATCACGCTGAACATATCGGCCGCTTCACTCCTTAGCCTACAGCATGTCAACAACACAAACCCACCCTGCTGTTGCCACGCCCAGCGGTTTGCGTGTAGGCCAACATTTGCCTTGAATCAGACCCGTAAATAGACATATATCTGTATATGGCTTTATATATCTAAAACGGATATATCTCTATACAGGTCTGCTGTGGATTACACAATAGGGACACCTAGAGGCATGGGTTATATCAAATGCAACCCCAATATTGCAGAAAAAACAGGGCAGAGAGATGTAAAAAGTGTAGTCAGAATCAGATTAATGGGTGGATTGATTATTGTAGTGTACTAGCATATACAAAGAATTGGCCTTCGATAAGTGTCTGGCTCTCTAGACACGCAACAAGGACATCCATCAGTATACATACGCTGTAGGAAGTACTATGGACACTTGATGGGCATCAAGACAATAGACCATAGGCATAGACAACTATCAACATTATATACAACATATACCCTAATACAAGTGATAAACTTATGTGAAGGCACAGTCTTAGTCTTACTCTTCTGATGGTTTTAGACCAGGCAGCAGCAGGCCCATTGGGTTTCTTTCACAGTGTTGTATTGTTGGGTGACAAATTAGACAGCCGTTGAAGGTTATCTCGACAGATGATTCACAACTTAGACAGGCTCTTTTGGTTACCACTCCTTTTGAATGGTGGCAATCAGCCTGCTCAAGGGCTGAGAACATGCGCCCTTTTTATACTCTGGACTTCATTCATGAAGTTTAGATTCATCTAAACTCTCCTCCTGACGGCATACTAGCACAAAAAAAAACTGTCCAAAAATAGGTAGACCTAAATAAAACTATTTTGCACTGTTGTTTATATTTTTATTGATGTCAATGTGTTATTGTTTATGGATAAAACATTTTTAGAAGCAGTCAGACAAAATAGGTTAAAGGCTTCCAATCAAACTATCTGACCTAATTCCTGACTTTGCAGATGCATAATAGGCCTTTATATATTTTTATTTTCACTATAGACCGATCCCATCCCAGGCCCTTAACAAATAACCTTGACCTAGTCCAACCAGCTAGGATAGATGATGACCATTTAAACTACCATAAACAACCATTAACATTAACACAAAACTGAAATAAAATGACAAAGATACACAGGGATGTAGCACCAAATTTTGGGCCCTATGAAGCTTTTATATCTTTATATTATATTTAATTATAAATATAATGTTGCATTATATTACATATTATATATTAATATTTTTAAAGTGGCCTTATAATGGGACTTAATGACGCTATAGGCCCATATCTTAGTTACCAGGTAGTATACAGACTGATATATCTAACTATGATTGCAGGGCACTTATAGTTTTACATACAGGTTATGACATTGTTTTTACTGGATGCAAATTGTGTTTACAGATGTGGTCTCCGCATCGCTGTCGACGTCATCAGCAAGCGCAGGCAAGCAAGGCGTCACGTGATCCTGGCACACGTGTTTTGTCTTCCCAGGACTATTTTGGTGAATACCACAGTTACGTGCAACTGTAACAATGCCAAAGAAAACAGCAAAGTTCGATTACAACAAAAACAGAAAGAAACTTCAAAAGAAGCTAAGGAAGAAACTAAGACCGAATATTGAATGGTAAGCGATCTGCCTTGGTTAGCAAAAATGTCTTCGTGTGCCCCAGTTGCTAAGTTAGCCATGCTAATATCAGTGGGCCGACGTGATCAGTTTAAATTAGGAAACAAATGTTATAGGAGTAATCATCAGCTTATTTATGTTGGTTTAGGGTCTCTTATTTACTTTTCTCACGTACGTCAAATCACAGATCTTTGTTGGCCTCTTGGTAACGTTAACTTATGCTAACATCCACATTGCGAGTTCACAGTCTGTTGCTTATGTTTTACAATTACACAAGGTAATACATTTTCTAGTTGTTAAGTTATGTAATTGTAGTTTTGTTGTAGCCAACCTCAACATTCATCGGTTACTTGTCAAAGAGTTTGAGTAATATTGTACGTAAAATCAGATTGCAATTTAAGCCACCAGTCCCTGTGTAATATCATTGTAATTTAATGGGAACTTAATACTTACTTAATAACAGTTCCGGCTACATTTCCCTACCTACAAAGAGAGTTCTTGTTTAAAAGTAACATTATTCTGCTACCATTTGTTACATGTTGGCATGGCCGCATCAAACATGAAATCTAACGATTTTTAGTCTAGAAAGACGTACTATAAGATAGTAAGTCATTTTGCTTTACAGTTAAGGATACGTCTAGAAATGCAAGTAAGTCTAACCTGGCGTCTACATTATAATGTTATTTCCTCGTAGGGCTAATGTTCTAATACGGCATCGTTGCAATCCATAAAACGAAAACCAGCGGGTTCTCATAATGACCAGAAGAGGTCAGCGAGGACAAGGGAAAGATGGGAGCCCTTGGCTCTTCTTTGATTAAACATTTCAGCTGACGGAACACACAGTTTAATTGTAGACAAAATTTCCAACACAGCTGTCAGATCTTATAGTGATTTGCATGTGAACATGATATTTTGCAGCGCCCAGATCAGAAAAGCTTGGGATGACAGGAAAACTGTTCAGCAGAACTTGCGTGACATGGGATTGCAGCATGATACCAAAGCTGTAATGCCCATACAACAGCCTAAGGTAAGAACCGTCTGCCAAACCTCAAGGCCTGTTTTTTATGTTTTTAACGGAACTGGAACTTTAAAATATGTCTGTTTGCCTCAAGGGGGATGTACATAGCTGGATGCACAACAGTAATAATATATTTTTATATACACAGTAGAATTGAAGTGTGAAGATTGAATGGTAGTCCTAGTATATAGCTCACTTTAAACATCATTCTGCTAAAACTAATAATGTAAACATTGACGATGCGCTGTCACTTGCTTTGTATCGTGAAGCACATTCAAAGTGGTAATTTTCTAGTTAAAAGACCCATTTACACAAAAGTTTTAACTTACTTGATAATGTCTTAAAAAGATGCTTCAGAATATCCAAGTCATTCCCACTCCTGCATCAAAGCAGGCTCGCAACAAGATGTGTCCCTCTGTATACTTCACATTTGCCATTGCCATATAAACATTTTACAAGCATGTTGAACAATATGTTAGTATTTACTAACCTTAAACAGAAACTGTTTTGTGCCGTTTTAAATTTAGTTTGTATGTAATATGTACCAGGCACTTGACACTTATGTTGAACAATATGTTACTATTTACTAACCTTAAGCAGTAAAAGTTTTGGGCCTTTTTATTTGTTAGTATGTAAAATGCACCTGTAAAATGCACCAGTTTCATTATATCCTCTCGGGGAATTTTATTGTCACTTACTTTTTTTACGGTGTTAGAAATGCAGCGGAATTCTGAACCATCTTCTGTCTATTATGCTGCGTGTGTATAGGTCATACGCTATACATATACTGCCTTGGATAGGTCAAGGATGGATTATAAAGATGCCCATTTACATTTATGCATTTAGTTCATTTAGACGCCTTCATCCAAAGCAACTTACATTTAGTCAACTATCAATTCTCCCCTAGAGCAACTTTGGGTTAAGTGCCTTGCTCAAGGGCCTTGGGCCAGGATTTCAACCCACTGTTTCTAGTCCACTTGCATGCTAGTGAAGTTCCTTAACCATCACACCACCACTGCCCCTGGACTGATGCTAAAGACCTCTGTGCTAAAGATGCTAACTGACCTGAATGTTGTGTTCTAGGCTGGGAACAGTAAAGCCATGAAAGTGGAGACCGAGGGGGTGTTGGTGAAGAAGCCGTATGTTATTAAAGGTGAGTCCAGAGTGCGTGAAGTTTCTGGGGACGCAGGTGAGTCCGGGGTGCGTGACGTTTCTGGGGTGCACCAGTGGTGGGGCTCCAGTGCAGTGTGAGACAAGGGTCATACTAAGTAGACTTAATTTCAGCTTGTGTGCTCCATATGTGTGCCTACATAGCCTGTCCCAATGTCTTATTTATTGCTACCTTAATGTAGCACCACTGGGATCCATGGTGGAACGTTGTCTGATCTGCTTTATACCATGAATAGGGCTGAAATGACAATAAAAAACACTTGACTTGATTTGACAAGTGTTGAATAAGTCATGGGTGTGTTTTAGTGTTAGTGTATGTGTAAGTGTTTTTTTATTGTCATTTTAGCCCTACATACATTACATATATATATTCATGTACATATACCATACATTTGGGAAACTGTGTATGTATATGTTTGTTATATACTCATGTACAGATTCCATACATATACCATATTGTTTCTAAACGAAACGGTTAGCAACTTCGTTGGTTGGGCCATGTGCAACTGCACATGCTACCAAAAACTGCTTTTGGGACACAGACTTCCGTCACTGAACTGCTATTTAGCCTACTGCTTTACTTCTTGGTTTTGGGACGAAGACCACTGAACTGCTCTTCTCTCTTCTGTCAGAGATGGAGGCCCAGGCTAGCGTCCCCAGGGGCAACACCCAGACGCTGTCCAGAGACCTGATTGAGTACGTCCAACACATGCTGCGGGAGCACGGGGAGGATTACAAGGTGAGCCGGGACGTGTGCCGATACTCCTCGAGTACCATGGGGTATTCTAGAGTTCCATGGGGTATTCTAGAGTTCCATGGGGTATTCTAGAGTTCCATGGAGTATCATAAAGTATTCTAGAGTATCATAGTGTGTTCTAGAGTAGGGGAGTACTAGATCCTCTCCAGGCTAGCCTAGCGCGACGCACATAAAGGTAAGACGTGATGGTGGAGTCTGGCCTGCACTGATCCTGCCCTGTTGTAGTTTAAAGGGATGTTTGTGAAGATTCTCATTCATCCAGGTCATGGTAACCGAGGAAACATTCTGAAACGATTCCACGTCATTGGACCAATATCAAGGATACTACTTTAATTTTGTAGATTTTTCGAGGCTGCAGTGGTGGAGAATACCCACAATTCTCCATTTTTCTTAGCGGGTGGGCGACATAAAGAGCACTCTGCTTTAGAATCTTTGATTTGAATCACAATGACAGGGCTGTTCCATTGTACACGAGCGCTCCGCTCTAGAATCTTTGATTTGAATCACAATGATTGTGAACTGTGTTTAATTGCCCCTCTAGGCCATGGCGAGAGATGAGAAGAACTACTATCAGGACACGCCCAAACAGATCAGGAGGAAGGTTCTAGATTACATACGCTGCCACCCCAGCGAGTACGCCACCTTCATGCAGTCACTGAAGCCTTAACCTTGGAGCCGGGTGTGTGTGTGTGTGTGTGTGTGTGTGTATGTCAGGATGCAAAAGGACTTCACCTGTGCCAAGTGGAAGACCAAGGGGTAGATTGTAACCCCCGCTATGACCTCCACCTCTGGTATGGGGCAGACATGAAAGGTCAAAGGGCACGGACCAGCGAGTGATTCCTAAAGTAGTCTAAAGAAGATAACACCAGTGTGATGGGACTTTGTTGAAGGATTCTGATGATATCACTTGAAATAGACTACGATTGCATTGGGCTGTATTTTTATTTTGTACAGTAAATGTCATTGTTGTCATAAATCTTTGATCTCCGGTAGTTATTTCTAATAGAGCTGCAAATTTCCCAGAAACCATTGCTTCCCTCATAATGAAAGCTGATTAACACATTTTTTTTTCAATTCTTTGATATTTAAATGTGTCAAATGTCATTTGAGAGATTTATTCAGCACACGCTATATGCTAAACCTTGGACAAGTGTTTTTCCATTTGAACTCCACATTTGGAGTGGTATGTGTACACAGAGAAGATCAAGTCCCAAGTACAGGCTTATTGAGTTCTGTAATGGTGGCAAGTAAACAAACATGTTTGTTAAGAAGTCATGAGGTACTTCTTTTGAGAAATGGACAAATGGGTCATCGTCTGCTTGTGATGAACTGATGAACTGTACCCAATAGAGAGAAGACGAATGGATTTGTAAAGCCTGTGAGCTGTGGAGATGGAGTTCTGTGTTCCTCTGTGAATAAAGAGGTCACTTAGTTGGGAAGAATTGACGTGCTCTATTCTAAATAGAAGTTTTTTTTCTTGGGTGTGTATCAAAAACAAAATCCTATATTGTACATAAAGAACTTCTTTTGCTATGACTTCCTGTAACATAATGATGCTGATGATGGCCTATGAAATTATAACGCTTATGATGGCTAATGAAACAGATTTGTGGTCCAATAAATTTGGGTTAAAAGAGGTCTTAGTGAGTGTGTTTTCTCATTATTCAAAATGGAGAATTAAGTGCATCAGCGTCGTGAAGCAGGCACACCGTAAACACTGAACACCGTAAACACTGAACACAATAAACACTGAACGATTGATGCTGTTAAAGTCTGTGGACAGGGCACTTCCATCAATTTGCATACATTCAGGGTTGTACTTTGCACATTGTCCTCTTCTATATGTGTGTGTGGGTTTGCTTGCTTAAGCGTTGCAACCAGGATGTGTATGAACTATATGTGCTGCTCCTGTTGATTTTCAGCAGTCAGTCTCCGCAGAAGTGTGTTTACATGAACGGGTCTCCGCAGGCAGACTAGTGTGTTTACATCAATGGGTGTCTACAGCAGTGGGCGATGAGGCTCTCAGCGTGAGTCATCACCACCCACATCCTACTGTCTCAAGACCGAGGAAAACTAAACCTGACCACCTTACCAGCTAGCCTACAATCACACATAGGAAGCAAGGAGTTTGTGTTGGTTATGGGAAACTTGTGATAGGCTAGTTTCTGTAAGTTGTGTGTGTGTGTTTCGGCATGAGTTGGGGGTGGGCAGGTGGTGTTAGCATGTACTGTATAAAACATCCACTTCTAGATAGATCAAGTATTACCTACTGAATGAAAGAATGTGTTACGTCAGGCTTGGCCTCTGGTACAGTAGTTAATAGATCTATGACCTATAACCTTTTCAGTGACCTTTAAAATGAACCTACACTAAAAGCAGGCATTGAGTAAACTCACAATGCGGTTTGTCCTGGTGATCATCCGCAGTTGCACATTGCACACACTCTGGCACAAGCTCCTAAAACTTGGGATATTTCCTGTCAGTTGTGTGTGTGTGTGTGTGTTCCTGCATGATGATTTTTTGTTTTCAAAGGGTTGTTTTTAATTCGGAATAAATGAGAGAAACACAGTAAACTTCACAAGTTTATAACAGTTAAGTTCTTACATCAGTTACTTTAAACAGGAAGTTGGCATCTAAAACAGTTATCAGTCGTATTGGATCATAGTCATTTACTATTACAAATGATTCTGTATATACAAAGAGGCCATAAACACAAAACATTTTGCCCACCCTGTTACCTACGCATTGTACAAAAGACTGAACACATAAGCATAAATAAAATGATAACTTGTTAACGGAGAACACTGCAGATATTTCACACGAGTTCTCTCCCGACAGAGAACGTGGAGGGTGAGAACGATGAGCTGATGTTGGCCCCAGGCAGCTTAATGACACCTTAGAGCAGTGTAAGATATGGAGGCTGATGAAAAAAAACAGCTTATCCTTGGTATGAAGCATAAGATATCTCTTTCATTCTCTCCCTCTCTCTCTCTTCCACACTGACAAGAATACAAACTGGTCATGTTAACAGCTTATACTTGTGGCATAAAGAATAGAATAGCTTTCTCTCTCCCCCCTCTTTTTCCCTCTATCTCTTGCTTTCTGTCCCCCTCTTCCTTGCACTCTCCCTCCCTGTCTATCTCTCTATCCCTCTCTCTCCCCCTCTCTCTTCCACACTGATAAGAATACAAACCGATCATGTTAACAGCTCAAACCTGTGGCATGAAGAATAGAATCTCTCTCTCCCCCCTCTCTTTCTCTTTCTCCCTCTCTCTTTCTCTCTCTCCCTCTCTCTTTCTCTCTTCCGCACTGACAATAATACAAACCGATCGTGTTAACAGCTAAACTTGTGGCAGGAAGAATAGAATATCTCTCTCTCTCACTCACTCTCTCTCTCTCTCACTCTCTCTCTCTCTCACTCTCTCTCTCTCTCTAGCATTGACAAGAATACAAACAGATCAGGTTACAAACAGATATCTACCCAGTGTTTTATTCCTAGACTACAACAGATATAAAATATTGACGTTTATGTTTAGCTTGTTATGTAAATGTGTTTCCTGGGCGCTGTGTCCAATGGAGCGTCATGAGACACTACTGTTGTAAATAGTGCTATATAAATTAAATGTTATTAAATGTATACACTTTTATAATGTTTACGAATACTCCCATTAAGTGTCATTTGGATGACACTGTGACTAACTAACACTGTCATGATTTGACTCACCAACTGACACTCAAGCAATGATTTGATGTTTAAGATTTACATGGATGCATTTTCACCTACCAATTAGTTCAGGGCCAGTCTCCCCTAGAGCAATGCAGGGTTAAGTGCCTTGTTCAAGGGCACATAAGTGGCGATAGGAATTTGAACCCACAATTTCCAGGCCAATAGCATGCTAGCTCATTCCTTAACCACCTATGATACATCATCACCGTTTCTCAAAGTCAAGGAAGCATTCTTAAAGGAGCCAGCACTGTTTTAATGTCAAAGACACTTCAAAAATCAAGTATTGAGTCCTACTATTGTAGATTGAGGACTGATGGAGGCTCAGCATTCTTACAATAGCCTACCCACAATCCTCTACTTTTTCTAACATTCCAGAGTGTTTTGATTTAAACACACTTCAACACATGAATCTGTTCCATTGTATGTGATTGGAATGCTACTGAGGTGTGAAGCCCTGTCTCCATAGTGTACTGCTTCTAAGGCCAGTGTTCTAGCGAGGAAGCGTTCTTGGCTTTGAGAAACAGCACATGTGTCATGTGTCATGTCTATGACATCGCTGTCATACGTTGACCCCTTTAAGTCAAGTGTTTCCATGGCAACAATAAAGGCTGCTATGTGTGTCCTATGTGGAACCAGCGAAGGGATCTACCCAACACTGCTGTAATACTGAATGCATCAAACACTAAGCCGTCGCAGCAAACCCCCACGCTCAAAAGGAGAGTATTCAGAGAACATCAGTCTGTCCCAGACATGGGCAAACATGGGCTTTTTAATCTGGCCCTTTAAACACTTTTATAATGTTTTAAGAATACTCTCATTAAGTGTTACTCAGATAACACTATTACCAACTAACACTGTGATTTGACACTGTGACCAAATGACACTGTTATGATTTGACAATGACTTATTAAAGGCCAAAACTGTGAAATAAAAAAGGCCTTAACATGTCATTTTACTTCACACAAACACTACATCCAACTGCTCCGGCAACGGCCCCTTAGTCAAATCTTATAACCCATTGTGGCCCACGGGTCAAAGTTTTCCCACCCCTGGTCTATATTGTACAGAGATCTATAAAACCTACAGTATATTAGACTTGGTCAAAGATTAAAAACCCATTTAGTGTGGAGTACACTGTAAGAAAATATACACCCTTTCAACTAACAAAAGTTAGTGTCAGGGCTGCCCAACTATTTTCATTTGACCAAACTTGATAATGATTTGAATAGGTGAACGCTGATTCTCAACTCATTGTCTCAAGTTTTGTCAACTGAAAATAGTTAGGCAGCCCAGACACTTACTTTTATTAGTTGAAAGTATTAGTTGTGTATTTTTTGCAGTGTAGAGCCTGAACTGTTCCTGCTGTATACTATCTTTATGTACAGTGTGTGCTGAGCAGCTGTGGCTAATGCTGCTAAAAAACAAGCCTCTATACTGACCTCTGACCCCTACACTGTTTATAAAATACACAGCTTGGGTCATTAACCTCCATCAGCTGCTACTGTAGAGTAGGCTAGCTCTACTAGCATGCTACTGTGTGTGTGTGTGTGTGTGTGTGTGTGTGTGTGTGTGTGAGTACACATGTGTTAGCGCATAGTCCTATGTGTGATCTGTGTGTGTGTGTGTGTCTGTTACTCTCTACCTGAGTAGGCTACCTCTACAAGAGCTGGGTGTTTGAGTGTGTTTGCCCTGTGTATATGTTGCCTTCCGTGTCTTGTGTGTGTGAGAACATATTCAGCATGTGAATGTGCGCACCATGTGTGAGCATGATTATGTGCACATCTGTGTGTGTGTGTGTGTGTGTGCGCGCGCTCCTCTGGCTCCTGTGCTCCAGTGGACGTTCTCAGAGCTTGAGCAGCAGGTCCTGGAAGTTCTGCAGGTTGCTACGGAAACCGGTCTTGCTGTTGGTGCCCGTCTGAGCCGGCATCAGGAGGAGCTGACGAGTGTCGCTCACGCTGCCCAGGGACAGAGCCTCAAACAGGTCCGACATGCTCACCGCACCTG
>JAGFZM010001949.1:0-12026 GCA_017657215.1 Limnothrissa miodon
CGACAAGAAAAAGAGGGATATCGGGGGAACAACAAGAGATATCAAAAAGATGAATGTAAGCACACCGATCGAGATCAGGCCGGACGTGTCAGAGTTGGAACGGTGTCTCTAACTTGAAAGCCCTAGGAGGAGTAGTGGTCTAAAAATCCGGCGGAATAAGAATAAGAAACTTGCGAAGAACAACAAAACCTGTGAGAATGAGGTGACTCACTCCATTCAAATAAGTCTAAGCAGCATGATACTTTTATTGTAATTTAATTGCTAAGAGAGGCTGATTATGTCTGCCACTAGTGAACACTTTTTTTCTCCACTCCTTCAACACCACCCTCCTTATCTTGATTTTTGTCCAAAAGTCATTAAGACACACATACTGAATGGGCACATTATTTGCACTACGTTTTGGCTAAACTTCATGCGTTCCCTTACAGAATGTGCAGCTACAAACAGTGGTTTGTGAAATAATCTGATTGTTGCAAATGACACGACCAAAATACAATCCATAAATGGTCAGTTGGTTTGTAGTACAATACAAGTAAAACTATACTTTGAATCCTATCCTTGGGCAAAAAAAGTAATTAACGCATCAAATTGGCCATGTAGGGTCCCACTCCCACATGTTTTATGAATTCAGTATTCAATATTTCAATCTCAGCTGTGTATCAACTCGGTTTATAAATGGTCAGTTTTACTGTAGCACCATTGAGAAAAATACATTGTAGGCTGTAACGGATCACTTTAACGACAGTGACCTGGATGAATGAGAATCTTCACAGATATTATCACCTTTAGTTCAGCCTCAGCTCTCCCCGTCGTTCGTCAACCGTCTCAAGCAGCAGGGGCGCTCCTTAGCCAACGGGATCAGAAATGGGCCTTTTAAAATGGGCCACTGAAATCCCCTCACTAAAGCCTAAAGCGCATTCAGATCCAGACCTGGGCTACCTGCGGCCCAAAGCTGGCCCGGAAGCGCTGCCGTGCAATCCAGGCTCCGTCCCTGTGTGCTCTCACATGCTGAGCGCTTTATGAAACTGCGCTTGTAAACATTCTTTAAAGCCACGGCGGAGCTTCGGAGGTGAGATCTTGTGTTTTTGGCGCTCTGTTAATCTGTGCCACATGCTGAATCAGTCAGAGGCATATGGCCAGATCTCTCTCATCTCTCTCCCACTCTTTTTCATCCTCTCTCTATCTCGCTCTTCCTCTCTGTCTTCCTCTACCTCTCTCGTTTTCTACGTCTTGTGCTAGACATTAAGGGTGGGTAATGTTGAAGACTGAAAACTTAAATGTGAGAATGATGTAGGGATGATTTACCATAGATTCCCCCCCTGCTTTGCAGTGCTAATTGCAGTTTCAGTACAGTGTACATGATAAATCAAAGACGCAGTCATGTACCTCTGGCCCAAAAGAAATATATTTGCACTCAACTACTCTCCCTCTCTCCCTCTCTGTTTTCCCACTGCAGGTTTCAGCATCAAAGCCGTGCCGTTTCAGAATGCCATACTGAATGTGAAGGAACTCGGAGGTAATACTTCAAAGTTACATAACAAGTACTTGACACACACTCGTGACCTCACATCTGCATATATGTGAACACACACCCACACACATACTGTACATACACACTCACACACAAACCCCCCCACACACAGATCTTCAATCACCTGTTGCACTGTTTAAATACATTTGTGTAAAATCGGAACAGAATGTTCCTTCCGTCTTCGTTAAGGACCGTCAGTCTTTTTGTTGTTATCCAGAGCACAATTTGATCTGAACCGATCACTGAAATTCACTCCTTGACATTAAATGAGTTTTATAATGGCACAATCAAGTCCATATCTCATGTGTTCAAACAGCAAAACCAGCTCACCTGAAGGAGCTCCGCTACAGTGGTCAACTAATAAGAATCGCTCCCAAATCAAAATGTCTAATGCACCAGGTCAGAATATACAGTACGTCAATGTAACCGCATCATTCATGAATCATGTCAATCCAACGGTAGTGCTAACCCAAACCTTACCCCAAGTTTTATTGTACGGATGTGAAATTAAACTCCTAAATCATATTCTACAGTACACCCCCCCCCCCCCCATCTTCACCCCCAAACCTACACTAATATCCCCAGTGCTTAGTACTCACTGTGTATTTGAAATGTAAATTGAATGAAAGGTGATGAAAGGTATGTCATTCTTAATATCCACTAGGCTTTCTGTTTTGTCTTTATTGGGTTAAGACATGCTTCTGTTTGGGTTTGCGTTTGAGACGGATAGGTGCGGAGTTGGTTTTGGCTGGCTGGGGTTGGGTCGGGTTTGGTCGGGGAGGCCCGGAGCATGAGTTCTGGAGTATTCCGCCCATGGACTCCTTTGCCTCGGGGATCAGCTTGGATTACATGCCTGAGACTGGTTATCCTTTAACCAGATTGCACCTTTGGGAAGAGTGGCTGGAGCCCTCTCTTTCTTTCTGTCTTTCTTTCTTACTCTCCCTCTCTTTCTTTCTTTCTCGCTGCATAATTGAAACACCATCTTGCCTTTGAGCTAGGGCGGCTTGTCTCTGTGCGCGTCTGATATTCGTATCAGATAGGGTGAGAAAGACGTTGTTGCTACCACTGCTGCTTCTCCAGGCTCGCTAGCCCATGCTAGGCACACCTGAGCTTCACTGGGAGACCCCCAGAGCATGTGTGTGTGTGTGTGTGTGTGTGTGTTTGTGTGTGTGTGCCTCTGTTCCGCACGAGTGGCTCTTGTTCAACTCAGCGCCCCGAGAGGCGCGTTTCAGTCCGAAAACAGTTTTCCTAAAGTCGACGGGAAGTCGCCCTGGGAGGGCAGTGTGTGTGTGTGCGCGTATGTGTGTGTCTGTCTGTGTGTGTGTGGAGAGGTGGAGAGGTGGACAGGTGGAGCAGAGGTTGAGGCGATGGCGGCAGCGTGTGGGGCCGTCATGGGAGGCGTGCCGACACAGTGAACAGAGGGCTCTGAGAGAGGCATAAATCTGCGGCACTGGGGTGTGTGTTGCTTGCCCCCGACGCTGTATTTTACGAGTGTGTTCGAAGCGAGGAGCAGCACCGAGTAATTTATGTGTTTGTGTGCGAGCCCCCCCAATAAGACAGGTGTACTGTGTATCTTGACGAGTGACTCCCTAGCAACCACAGAGGCCCCACCAGGGCCCGTTCCACTCCCCAACAGACCCGAACAACAGGGAGGGGAGAAAAGGGGATGAGAGAGGCACCAGCAGAGGTAAGCCTAGGTAATACTGGACACGGATGGTCTTGGTTTGAGACAGTTTGAGACAGAGATGCGCTAACAGACGGATTGCAGGCTAATTCTTTTACAATTTTCGTTAAAGAAACACGAATATGTTTATCACAGATATCGATTAACAAAATATCAATCAACAAAAAGCATGTATTTTTCCTTATGAAATGCCACCAATCAGGTCTATACAAATTTAAAATAGATAAAGAGAGAGAGAAAGAGAATGATTGTGGGGCATGAGCGAGTGAGAGAGAAGAAAGAAGGATGAGAGAGAGAAAGAGAGTGAGCAAGAGAGGGATGAGAAGGACGAGAGAGAAAGCGAGTGAAAGATGAGAGGGAGGAGAGATGGTCTGTGTGTGGCTGAAGCACAGAACATCAGCTGACTGGTTCTGAGGGGGCATCTATGGGGGATAGCGTGCCTTCTCTCTCTCTCTCTCTCTCTCTCTCTCTCTGTCTCTGATTTATAGTGGACCGCACTGCCGTCTGCCTCCAGCCCCGCTCCCTTGGGAATGCTGGTATTCCTTACCTCCACGCTTCGCTACCTGAGGAAAGGAAAACCATCCCAGGGGTTAGAGGTAGCTGTAGCAAAAACACATTAGCCAGCTCTCACATTTGTTTTGATTTGATCTGATTTCACTTCACAGGTGAAATAGGAAATTCTTCCGAGACACGGCTTGGCAGTTTACTCCATGTAAATCTAACTGGTTACAGAAAGGAAATGTGATTAGATCATCCATCAGACTATTATTATTAATAAGCAGTATAATAGCAAATTAAAAAAAATAATAATAATAATAAAATAGCAAAAAGGCTAGACAGAACTCCTTTACTATACACCTTTTATATGCAATCATCAAATATATCCCTCTCATGTTATTTAGCATTCCTATAGCGTGTAGTACTGTATATAGGCTTCATTGAGCTTCTGGAGTTTCTCTCTGTTTAAACCCGTAAACCAAGACGAGAGTCTGTCTTTTCTATCTGGTGTACATGAAGAACATATGGTTCAAGTGAAGGCCTTTATCACTTCCAGTAACTCTGGTCGGATATTTCACAACCTGTCTGCACTCTTCACTCAGCAAGTGAACTGACAAAAAGACATTAAATAATAATAAAAAATCCACTTAAGTTTCAATTACTCTTCAGTTTGTCCCATTTTTTTTTACTTTTTGAGCCATCCCCAGTGGCTGCAAAAGAGTCTCTAAACAATTTGTGCAGAAGGGAGGTGATGAAATGACACATGACACATGCATTTGATAACTGGTGCGGAGGAAATATTCAACAGGAAACCTTTATTTTGCATGTTGACATGATATGAGCACAGCAAAAACATGTTTTCATGACATTAGCGCAGCAAACACATGTTTCCATCATATTAGGGAAGAAAAAAAACATGGCAAACAATTTTACAGAAGCAGTTATGAATTATTTGTTGCCAGAGTGATGCAAATTTCTTTAAAATGTGAAAGATCATGAACAACTAGTTTTATTCAATCCAATTCAACACAGCTACATTTTCCCTATACTGTTTTCCTGTTTGAGAAATGCACATTTAAAAAATATATAAGATGGAAACTTTTTCCTGGATCCATTTTTCGCGAGTATTAGCTGTGCGATTTGTTGCCAAATTGATAAATCCTACTAATTTCACAGTGAATCAGACATCTTTTTTTACGACATGCACCAAAGTAAGAAACGACAGAACAAAAAAAGAACAAAAACTGCAAATAAACAAAAACAACAGCTGCGATGCACACAAGTGTGACGATGTGGAGGCGTCTGTGCTGTATCAGAAGTCTCTCACACAACACTCAGATTCTCTGCTTTAACCTACCCACGGTGGGGTGCGCTGTTGTGATGGCAGACTGACGTCTCATGAGCATGGGATCCTCCCTGTGCCAGGACCAGGGCTAGAGTTAGGGCCAGCGGCCAGGGGAGGCCAGCGCAGAGCCTGGGCTACTCTCGCCAGGGGCAGGCCAGCTCAGCGGAAAAGGTAATTAGGGGGGCAGGTCACAGGCAGGGCTCTCTGTGTGTCTGGCTGAATGCCACTACTGCCGTCATCTGCATAAGCAGGATAATGCATATTTAACCATATTTAACTCCTCTGGGTGTGTGTGTGTGTGTGTGTGTGTGTGTGTGAGACTCTTTGTAAGTGTGTGTGTGTTTTTGTGTGCATTTATTCATAGGCTCATCTCTTTCTCTCCTGCTGTGTGTGTGGGAAGTCCCTCTCTCTCTCTATCTCTTTCTCTGTGTGCGTATGTATGTGTGTTAGAGCGTATGTGTGTGTGTTTATTCCATGTAAGCGTGTGTGTGCGTGCATTTATTCATGGGCTTGAATGTGAGTCGCCCTCTCTCTCTCTCTCACACATACACACACACAAACACACACACACTCTCTCTCTCTCTCTCTCTCTCTCTCTCTCTCTCTCTCTCTCTGTTTTGGCTGGTGCCCTGTGTAGAGAATCTCAATACACTGTTAAGACAGTTTAGGAGGTCCTTCTGCTGTAGGAACTCCACTTGTATGATACCAATGTGGAGCAGGCATCCTCCTTAGAGGAGCTAAACTACTGCATGACGCCTCCCTCATTCATTTTTCAGACGGGAAAGAGGAAGAGAGGCTTTACTTGTCCAATACACGAGGAGTTGATGCCAATACATTTCCTACAACATTGTCTTCCAAGTTCATCTAAAGTTCATCCAAAATTTAATTCAAATCTATTCAAGTTTTATGAAAGTCATATGAAATGGAAATCCATCCAGACATCCGGATTACTTCTGTCAAGTTATGAAATATTGGAGAATTTCATCCCATATTTTGGGCAGGTAACATTTAGCCTAACGTTCAAAAGCTAACATTCTTGCCAACATAAGGTCTCTTATGTTCAGCAGCAGCATTTTACTAAACAATCAACAACTCTTAGACAGCATTTTAAATTACAAACATATGAACAATATAACCGACACATAGTCCTCTAGGTGAGTTTGCCATGCTATTAAACCAGATTGAAAAATCCACAAGAAGACAGAAAATGGACAGAATCCCTCTGAATGGCCCAAATCATTCACAGGGATATCAAGACTTCCTGAGTGGACAGATATCTGCTTTAAACTTCGAAATAGGAATAATTGCAACCCAAACTGAACGGAAGTAATCCTAGCTGCTAGGTGTCATTGAAATGACCCTCCCTAGTTAG
Organism: Limnothrissa miodon; assembly: GCA_017657215.1. Classification (NCBI taxonomy): domain Eukaryota; kingdom Metazoa; phylum Chordata; class Actinopteri; order Clupeiformes; family Clupeidae; genus Limnothrissa; species Limnothrissa miodon. The sequence goes on from JAGFZM010001949.1 coordinate 6,431, forward strand.
AAATGATGAAGATTCAGGATAAAAAGTGAAATGTCTTCAAGCTCTAAAAGTAGTCCAGTTGCCTATGACTGAACACTACCATAACCTGGATAAATGAGTCTCCACAGACATGTCTTAGTCTTAGTAGCTAGCGCTAACTAGCTTTAGCTCATGTTAAATGTCAAAATACATGGCCAGATAGTTCTGGTGAATCTCTGGGTGAATGCTATGGTAGGGCCTACAAAAATGGAGTGGCAAGAAAAAGTCTAGGTTCCTATAGATACTGTACAGGATAATAAGGATTTTGTCAGGCATAGTCAGGCAATGAGTCGTGTCTTGCATGGCATACACTGAGCATTGTCTTCTGCTAGTGGTTTTATATGCCCAGGTATTCCCTTTGCTTCAATTAGACTTGGGACTTGACACTTTGCCGTGTATGCATTGTACACTCTGATACCGTTGTTGCGGATGTAGTTTTACAACTGCTTGTGTTCACCTGCTGGGTGGTTCTCTGCCCAGTGCCTGACTTCACCCCTGCGCTGGGCAGATTGTCGATGTGAGGGCGCAGGCGTCAGCGGCTGTAACAACTCTCCCCTTAGACCGTCTCGTATTTGCGTCAGCCGACGGGCACGCTAGACATGCCAAGCGTGTCTAAACACGCAGAGACAGGCGTTCCTGGGATCTCCGGTGTCACTCGTCCGCCGCGGAGCAGCGTGCCATGCGATTCGATGTGGTGCATCTCTGGCTTTAGATCCTCTGTAAACGAGGCACAAATAGCAGGCTGATGCAAGCCTAGGGGAATGTCCAGCAGACTCATTGGCCACGGCATGAGTACTGTCTGGCTCCCCCAAAAACACACACACACACACACGCTGACACTGACACGCATACACACACACACACATATGCACAGGTGACACTCCCCCCACACACACGCACACACAGACACTGACAGACACCATTAAACCCGTCAACCGTTCAGCGCGTTGACAGTTTACTGAGACCCCCCCCCCCCCCCCAACTCCCTCCACCCTGTGAGTATGCCTTCGATGCCCGTTGTAGCTTTGCCCATCCTGCATGTCCCAGTGCCCTTGTGCCAGCACCCACATGCCAGTCCCCCCCCCCTCACCGCCTCAATAGAATTTACACTGGCAAGGGCATAGAGAGATACAGTAGTAGCCTGTCATTGGCTCTAGTTAGATCAGCTGGGTGCTAAATGCTGGCCCCGGTTAAGGGCATTTTCCTAGAAGTAGTGATTGACAATTTGTTTAATATTGATGATAAATCTCAACTGTCTGGTTTAGTCAGACGTTGTGTTGTGAATGTCATTTTTTTTCTTTTGAAGCATATTGAATCTGTGCCTGCTTTGAAATATTATATACATCACACACATATCATAGACATAAACACACACACACACACACACTGACACACCTACAGATACACACAGACATCATAGACTTGCGCACACACACACACACACACATAGGGCAATGTGCTGTAGATTTATTACTATATCTTTGGCTGCTTGTTTGGCTATTGCAGTTGGAGGCCTGACGTCACTGTTGTGGATTGTGGTATTGATTGCGGCTTGCAGGCTAACTCTACCGTACAGTACTGTAGGTAGTGATGCAGGGTGAGAGGTGCCCTGTGAGATGATGGGCCGGCTTGCCTTACTGCAGTGCTGTCTGCGAGCACGTCTGGCCTCTCCGATGACAGCCATGTCAGACACGAGGAGAGACAGGGGGTCCAGACGGGGGTTTGGACGGGCTGGCATGTGTGCTGACAGCCGATGAAGTAACAGTCATAATATGAGGATCTGCTCCGCTAGTGTTTCAGCTGCGGTCAGATGAAACTGCACTCGATGGATTCTAGCATGTCTGAAGTGTGTGTGTGTGTGTGTGTGTGTACTGTGGGTAGACGTCCATACTCTATCACACATGTTTATACATACAGTATGTGTATGAGCATGCTGTATTTTTCTATATATATAATCTGTGTGTGTGGATAAATAGAGACTGTCTATCTATCTGCCTGTCTGTCTGTCTGTCTCTGTCTGTCTGTCTCTATCTATCTATCTATCTATCTATCTATCTATCTATCTGTATGCGTTTATGTGTGTGCATTCCATGCGACGCATACATCCATATGCTTCTGTGTTTCCTCTGTCCTGCACGTGAGGTGTATGTTTCAATCTGTGTGGGCCTGCTCTGGAGATGAGGCCGCTCGCTGTCATTCTCAGTCATCAGAGACAGGATATTGGTGAGTGGGCATGCCGAGGAAACTGCAGCTCTGAAAGGCTTTCTGGGCCAAGTATGGTTTGTATTATTCCAAAATGTGGGTGTAATGTGGTTTTCTTTTACCGATAATGGACTTGCGGTGGTGTGTGTGTGTGTGTGTGTGTGTGTGTGTTTGTGTGTGTGTGTACAGTATGTGTGTGTGTGTGTTTTCAGAGGGAAAGGCACATGGAGCACGCCTGGAATCATTTGTAAATTGTCATTAAGCTTGCCGGAGAGATCAACAGCCTGCTCTGACTTTTGAAGCCTTTGGAGATTTTGTTTTTCTTTCCTGCTCTTGTGTGTTTTTCATGGTCTCTTTGTTGCCATCTTCAGAACTCATGCGCCAGAATCCCTTCATACCAGAAGTCCCCTATCAAAACATCTCCTTATCCACAGAGGATTTAGCTGATGAGAGATTTACTCACTTTTAATCATGATTATTTAGGGAGTCATCCTCATTTGTCCGTCTTTCTCTGCAATTATTCCAAATAAAACATCTGTTATTAAATTAAAGTGACGGTGAAAAACGGAGATTTATTAAATAATAGACTGAACGCTAGATTTTCTTTTTCAAAAACTCCAGAAAATGGAGTGGATTGTATGTGGAAAAAGGTCACTAGTAATTAGGACAATGTTCACACAGACAGGAGAGAACAGCAGGGGTGCTGAGAACAATAACTTTGCCCCAGAGAGATTCTAGCGGTTCTGTGCCTCTGCCTTGGGATTGCAGAAGTATGCTGTGTGTGTGTGTCTGTGTGTGTGTGTGTGTGTGTGCCTGTGTGCGTGCATATGCACGCTGCATGTGCCGTCTCCCGAGGTAGAGATGTCTCAGAATGCTCAGCTGCTCGGCGGAATCTGGTTTGTGTTAGCCGACTTCAAAGCAGATTTGCTTTGACTAGAGTTCAACTGTGAAGAGCAGGAGTCAGACCATCAACATGTTTTTACCATGCTAAAGGTAAAGAAGGGAAAAAGATAGGGGTGTGTAGGCCAGGGCACAGAAACTAGGAACCAAGAACATATGAAGAAGCAGCAGGCCTTCTCTGTCTGGCCGCTCTGTAGTTTTTTTTCTTTTCTTTTTGTTTCTTGAAAAAAGATACAGAGAGAGAGAGAGAGAGAAGAAGAAGAGAGGAGAAAGAGCGCGTGTCGCGTTCATGGCTCGTAAAATCGAGTAAGCCAAAATAAATGCCTAAACCAACCTGGTAGCGGCAGCCAGCGGTTGAGTCATCAGAGCCTCAGGAGAGGAAGACCCGAAGAGGAAGAGAAGGAATCAAAGACAACTGCTACATTTCCTCTTCTCTTTCTTTCTCTCTATCGCTCTTTCTGTTTCTTTCACACTCCTCCTGACTTTTTTTTCTGCCATTCTTTCTTTTTCCATGAGCCTTCAAACTGTTCTGGAGAGATGGACCTTTGGATTGTCATTTCTGACCAGCCTCAAACTCTTGATCATTAGGTGACGTGTTATGTGAGAATTTTTGGCAACTGCCCCGTCTTCTCCACATCACGCTGCACTCCATTCCTCCTCCTGCCTCCTCAGATCTGCGTTTTCATTTTGACGATATCATCTATTGCAATATTCTCTCTCTCTCTTCCATTTTCTGTGGCTCATGCTCTGCCCCGGCCTGACGCTTTTCATAGCCTCTCTCCTTATCTGTTTATCTTGTTTCCTCTTGTCTGATTCGTGAATCCTTTCTTCTTTTCTTCCTTTGTGTATCAGTTCTTTCTCTCCCCTTTTAGCCTCAATTCTCTCTTTTTTCATCCGTCCCGTTCTTTTTTTACTCTGCTGAATTTAAAGGGATCACAGACTTGAGTCCGTAGCCCAGTATTGGCATCGTTCAGTAACACACAGTATTTTATCATTGAAAAGGATTAAAGTGTTCCAGTGTATCTCTCTCTCTCCTTTGCTTTATCCCCGTTGCTCACAGCCCTTCCATCTGGCCATCTGCAGATGTGGGGTTTAAGGACCAGACCGATCAGAGCAGCTCGGCCACTGACAGACATCTTAATGGCCTCCATCGTCATGGTTCAGGGCAGAATTTACCAGAAGGCGCCGGTTATCACCACAGTAAATTTGAACTACTTGCCCGACACCAACCCCCCCACACACATCCTTTTTTTTTTACTTGCCTGAGTCATTTTTATAAAACTATCTGGCAACTAAGTGTGAGGATGAGAGGAAGTAGAAAAGAAGAGATTAGAGTAGTTCATCCTCTTCTCCTCTTTCCCCCCTTCATCTCCTCTTCCATGCGATTCTTGTGTTGTTGACCGTTTATTAGCTGTGCTCTAAAATAGTCCTGTGAATCACATGGAAGCTACTGATCCTGTGGCCTCGATGGAGCCAGTTCCCTCAAGCCAGATACTGAAGACTCAACGATGAAAACACACACACACACACACACACACAAACACATACACACACACACACACACACACACACATGTACGCACACTCATAAAAACACATGTACGCACAACCACACAGACACACACACAAACATACACACACATGCAAACACATTACACTGCATCACTCGATTCCACATTGGCAGTTTGGAGCCAGTCTAAATAAATAATGAATGGCCCCTGGCCTCCCCATGTATTGAACCAGCATGGCTAAAACCGTAGGGGTCTGCCTTATGTTTCCCATAGACTGGGCCACTCTTCGAAGACTACAGTAAATAGGTCTGTGGTGATGTAATGACAGCACAGCCAAGGTCACATGTTCCCCTCTCGCCGGGACAGCACATCTGAACCTTGTCCTCTGTGTGTGTGTGTGTGTGTGTGTGTGTGTGTGTGTGTATGCACACATGGACTAATGCAGTAAGGAGTACCTTGAGCCAAACAGGGAAATGGTAATTGACTGCTTCAAATAAAAGACCCACGGAAGGGAACAGACAAAAGGACCTGACCCTTTGCGTTGGGAGCAGTGGGAACCTTATCCGCCTGTGGCTGAGTCATCCCCACGAGGGTTAAACTTAGCTCTTGACGTTGAACATTAGCAGACCAACATGGAGGATGGCCTGGGCTGTGTTTCTTTTTTTTTGAGCCAAACATCTTGTCGTTAGACCCGGTGATGCCTCGGTGAACCTCACAGGACAACACAGAGAGTTGCGTCACTGTTAGACTGGCTTTGGTGTCTTTGATTGCTGTGATGGTTGAGGTGGAATACCTGTAGGTTTAAAGATTCTGGTCATGTGGCCTTTTACAGGCTGCAGAATCTAAAAGAATTTTTTGTTTATGGTGGTAAGTGTTCCTGGATGTGAGTGATCGTGTGTGACTGTGTGTGTGTGCTGCTTTTTCTCTCTGTGTCTCGTGGTCTGTGTGTGTGTGTGTGTGTGTGTG
>JAGFZM010001950.1:0-82178 GCA_017657215.1 Limnothrissa miodon
TGCTCGTTATTTTCTCTGTCTTTGCTCGGTCTTTTTTTGGGATTACTTTCTCGACAGCGTGCAGGGATTTACAGAACATGGTGATCAAAGTTTACATAGCATCGTCCTCCGGATCGACATCGGTAAGAACCTTCACCCAAAAACGCACCGTGTCACTCGATCATGTCCTGAAATGGCAGGGATAGCAGAGACCGCAGAGACACCTAGCCAAACACTATTGGAGTCGCCGACCCTTCATCTAGAATAGCGAGAGTAGTCTGTGAGTGATACCGAAATTGGTTGTAAGATCTTGTTTTTAAAGGAAAGTGTGCTGTATTTAACAAACACTACTTTACGTTAACTTCCCTTCTGTACATCTCAACCCCATCAGTAGCTGGTTAATACACGACTAATATAAAGTCTCTGATAAGAGCGTTTTTGCACAGCAAAAAGTTCTCTTAGGCTATAGGTCTTCAGCAGAAAGAACTCTCGATTTCTCATGTCTTGTGAACCACAGTCAGACAGCAGAAGATCGGTTCAGTGTGACTAAATTCGGTATGAATGCTAAAAGTTAATGCAACCACTTCATGAGCAGTCAGGAGCCTACCACAGTAGAAACCATTCTACGGTAATGATTCAAATATCGTGTTAAAGAGTGTGAGGTAGCTGTGGTGATGTCTGGTAGTTGTGATGCAACATTTCAGGAGCAGCTGGTTCCTCCCCTAACTTGGGGAGTTAAGCAGCAGTATGATGCTCAGAGGTCCTGTTACATAACTCCAGCTTAACACATAAATCTTGGGAGAAAAAAAAACCTTTTAACTCCACACAATGAGACCTGTGGGGCATTAGTGAGCACACCAGCTGGAATGCCTGTGCAAAAAAAATTTAAAACTATGACATACACACACACACACAGATACACACACTCAGCCTTTGTGTATGGTTAACCTTCAGGTCTCACATCTGTAGGAATTTGCAGTAGGACTGGCCCATATTAATGGCTGGGCTCTGAAAGCGCCGACTGGCCTAAGTGGCTTTACAGAAAAGTAAACAAAGCTCACAGATTTCATCAAACCCTATATAGCCACCTGGGCCACAAGGTAGGCAGTGAGGACGCCATACAATGCTTATTTATGTGATCCCATGTTTCTCTCAGTACAAATACAAACCTTACAAATTATAAAAGCCCCACTGCCCAAATAAATCTGTATTTTGCACTTTGTGCCCCTGGATAATGTAGGATGCAATAGACTGGTTGATGCATTTTGACAATTGTGTTGGTCTTTGATATTTGGTTTAGTTAGAATCCTTTGCCTGATTCAGAATGGCTAGCTATAGGCATTCACAATTTTCTGTTCTTAAAATGATTTTCAGTGTAATAACAGTGTAATACTTTTTCTGATGCATTTTATTTGGCACTGGATCCATTTTTAACACACAACTACTGTATATATAAACTTTCGCTCCATATTTGAAATTGAAGCGTTGCACACTCCAAACCACTTGATGGCAACAATGTCCCTTTACGTTGGGTATGTAGCAGAACATAGTACTACACAAACTTTTTTCTTCTGTCGATATATACCTGCACTTTCCAGAGACACACTACTACTGTAATCTAGTGAACTACATCAGCCATCTACATTTGGGCACAGTAGCCGCACGGGCGCACTGTTTAGCATAGCGAAAAGACTACAGCCCCCTCTCCAGTCTCCCAGCAGAAGTCTCCCAGTAGAAATCAACGGGAGTTGCGAAATGTCAATAAAACTTGACAGAAGCTGTATTTCACATTAGCGCATCTGCGAACACCACTAACCATTTGTGTAGATTAGGATTGTAAATGTCCATATAGCCGGCAGAGGTGATTCTTAATGACCCTAATAACTGAGACAGGACAAATGGTCAAAATTTCAGCATCAACCCGTCCATTGCATCCTAGACAACCCCAGAGAGGGGCTCAAAGTGCATTTTGTGCAAAGTGAATTATCCTTTTATCGTATTTTAGCTTGAGCTTAATGCGACCAAGGTAGAGGAAGTTTTGCTACTCCCAGTAGGCCTATTTGAACTGGACATGAACTAATAAGTACTTTTAAATATTTATTTTTCTTGTTATTAAAGAGGGCTAAGTAGTGAATATCTTTCTGTTATTGTTTTAATGTTGAGACGTGGAAGGTTTCAGTAGATAATGGGCATCCACTGGCCTTTTGGGAACTTATCTGTGCCGTGTTCTCATTTGACCTGCTGAGGGATTAGAATCTTCCTTTAACAAAATGTAACACAGAAGACTGCAGCGTTAAGTGTATGATCACAGAAATGAAAGCTCTAAGCGAAAGTTCTACCAGGAAAACTCTAACGTTATGTCATTTATTGCATATCCAATCAAATGAACTCACCTATCCTATAGTAACAGTTACGTTCCTGTTGCTGTGTTCATATTAAATGTTTGTTCATCATCATATTCTGTGAGTCTTAATGGGAGAACTGAGCCTATTGCTCTGTCTAGAGTGCAGCAAATGTGGTAGACAGACGGTCGGAGACTCAGGAAAAGCTGCCCTCCTTCCTGCTGACTGCATGCAGAGGGCAATGAACATCACTGTGTGTTTACAGGAAGAGGCTGGGACTACACCAAGAACACGATCTGGAGTGTGTTAGCTTAGAATAGGTCCAACCAAAGTAAACTTAAATGGACCCTAATTTGATTTTGTCCATTGATCATCTGGAACTTGGGATTCTTTGTTCAAAAGGCATGCTGTTGGCTTTATATTTCTTGTCATAGTGAATGTATTATGGTACAGATTTCTTTTTAGATGTTATGTTTACGGATAGTGAACACTGAGGGCAACATTAACAGGCATTATTCTCATATGCGTAGTCGACATGATTGGCCGAAAAATTAATAGATTGTGTATGTGTTAAAGCACAAACTTAAGCACAGTGTACGTGTAGGACAGCATTTTTGCGTGTGTGTGTGCAAGTGTGGATGCTACGGAGCCATTAAAGTGACAAAGGTGTCATTAATAAGTTACAAATGTTCAGGATTTGTGTGTACAGTAAAACTGAAATCAGGCATATTCATTTAAAAAAATCTGATGATATATATTTTCTTCTGATCCTTTGTGAATTCAGTACAGAGGAGGTGTCACTGCAAGAATTTTTGTCCTGAAATTCCTCTAAAGTCCCCACCCCAGGCTTACTACATTGTAAAACAGTTTAAATGTGTAATAACCTTTCAAACGCTAACAATAAGCCATATATATGATCTATTCTCTTAGCTTGTTTGGCTTATATAAGTCTTGGCTGTATGAAGCCATCAGTTTGGTTTGGTTTTGATGTTAAGAGTTATATTTGTTGTCATGAGTCAGCTGTTTTTATAGGACGGCAGCACTACCTGATTGCCAAAACAGACACACAAGCTGGATTCTTTAGTTTGAGAGCAAGAGAGAGAGAGAGAGAGAGAGAGAGAAAATCCATATAGGTCCTTGAGAACAGAACACCCAACCATCGCCAAGTTCTGTAAAGTAAGTCTGTAGAGTGGGGCCCAGGCAGTGAGGAGAGGAAGGTAGGGAATGAGAGGAGGTTGTGTTTCAGACGGGTGTGTTACCCAAACATGCACAAAGCACAAGGTCCCATTTTTACTGGGAGTTGATGTTGAGCTCATTCAAGGTCTGTCACTCGGTGAGAGGATGACCTCACCAGAGTAAGGTTGAGGCCCTCACACTCATTTTTGTAAATAAGAAAGTTATTTGCTAACATGCAGTTCATTGCTGCTTATACATGTTGGTTTCTGAGCTAACAGCAAAAGACAGATGATCACATATGCTAGGCACAAGAGGAGAGGTAAACCTAAATATGACATCAAGCCTAAATCTTACCGTCAACCTGTTAGGTCTTAAGAGGAAAGACACTTCCCAAAACTACAATCAGTTTGTAACAGCTTGAGCATCACTGCGACCTGCGATCCAACGATCTGACTGCTCTTTACAAAGCTTAAACTGCTAATGGGCAATAATCCAAACCCTGTGCTCTGCGGACTGGCACAGCCTGTAGATAGACACTGGGCAATCAATAAGACTGGCTAGTAGAAAGCCACTGATGGCTATTGATTGCAGTCTGGCCTGGAGGTTCTGTTGATTAACCCACATTGAAAGAGATGACTCAGTGTGGAGAAAGACAGTCTGATGTAGTTGTTGTGTTGTGCTCTTGTGCGAATGATGAATCACGTAGACAGATTACAGCCATTAGACAGATACCAGCCATCTAATCTCGATGAAAGACAGCGTCTTGCCTAGTGCAATAAAAGGGTGTGTTGGTTGTTGCCGGAGGATTTGCCCATATTATGATCATGAGTTATGCAAAAGGTAAAACTCTGAAGCTGCTGAATCATTCACAATGCATACGTGGATTTGGGTCAGGCCCTGTAGAGAGACTTTTATTCAAACATGTATAGCAAGAACTGCCATTAACCCATTCTTTGATTGTTTAACCTAACTGTCAACGTGCTCGTGTTGTGTGAGGAGATGTTTAAAAACGTATCCGGGGCTTTCCTCGCCACAGCCGCTCAGATAAGTGCTTTGTCAGGAATGCAGGCATGTTTATCTCCACACCCATTTTAATAGGGCAGACTAAACACAATGACAATCATCTTATGGGACAGCACCAATAACCTACATAGAAGCGAGAATGAAAGTAAGAAAGAGACTGTGTGTGTGTGTGTGTGTGAGTGAGAGGGAGGGAGAGAGAGAGAGAGAGAGAGAGAGAGAGAGAGAGAGAGAGTGAGAGAGATGGACCTAATGCAGATAGAAAGGTGGTGGGAGATGTTTGGCGTAGTTCCCTTCCAAATTAATTTAGCTTGGAGTTGGTACAATAGGGCTTTTGTGATGCTGGCCCTTGAGAACAAGAGAGAATGAAAGAGAGAATGAGAAAGTGAGTGAGAGAGAGAAAGAGAGAGAGAGAGAGCAATATACGGGGGGAAAGCTGCCCTGCCTCACACTCTTTTCACAGGAAAGAGTTTTGCAATGGTGTAGTCCTATTCTCATCAGACCTCCGTCAATCCAAGTGCATCACAGCAGCTGCGTCACTTGCTTTCTTTTTCCCCCCTTTCTTTATGCCCTTGCTTTCCACATCACCGCCAGATTTGCATTCACCCCGACCCCTTGGACTTCCAGTTGGAAATATTTGCCTCCCAAAGCCAGTATGCAAAGTCTAATTTGTTTGCCTGGTAGAGAGTATTTAGGATTGGCAAGTAAAAGATGCTGGCCAGGGGGATGTGCACATGTCCAGTCCACCCCATACAATTCCAGAGCACAGCAAACCTGCAACCTTTGACATGCTGTAGCTGATGTGGTTCCATGCACTGCTACATCGCCCACTCCCACCCCCCACCCTCCCAGTCCTCCATCCATCTGTGCAGGGATGTCTGTCTCCTTCGTCTCCCTGTGCTGTTTGGGTGATTGTTTGGGAGCAGCAGTGGGCCCAGCTGAGCCGACATGGACTTGAGTGCTCTCAGCTGGCCATATTTGGCATGGGTTTGACCATCTCCCTCCTCCCGGCTGGGAGCCTCGCGGGCAGATCAGCCCGGCTTCCGTCTCTCCTTCTAGGGGCATTATTCTCCGAGTCGGGCACTCCTTTCCCCTAACGCTCAGACCAAATGCAGAGAGACAGGCTTGTGCACCAGGCCAGCGCACTGCAGTGCCCTAGAAACATCATTAGCTTCTGTGCCTTCCGAAGTGGTTCTCTCTTCTCCCACCTGAACTTTGGACCCTCGTCCAAGTTACTTTTTACACAAGTTCCTTTGTTACTCTCTCTTTCTCTCTCTCTCTCTCTCTTTCTGTTTTTTTTCACTGGTAAATTCTCACCGACATCCTATTCTTGGTGAGACATGCAAGCACACCCAGACTGTCAAGCCACCATTTCCTCTTTGTCATTTCCCCCTTTATCATCAGGTTGAAGTGTGTCACAGACAGGCTTTTGTTTGCGTTCAGCGTTCTGCCTCGACTACCCCCTGACCCCCACCACGGCCTCTCTTTGGAAAACGGAGAAAGTCGGAGAGATTATGCTAACACAAAAATGGAGGCCATTCATCTCCCTACATTTCATGGGACAGATCAGGTCATAAATAAAACAAACGATAACCCAACATTTTGCTGACAGGAGAGGATTTCCTGGCTCCTCTCCCTGGCATGCTGAGGGCCAGCTGGTAGCTTTGGCTTTACCATAATCGTAATGATAATAATTGCTTGCATTCCTCAACAAATGATTTTATCCAGCATGACGCTGCTGCTGGCTGGTGCAGAAGATGCTTGCCAAAAGAGAATGAGGTCAAGTAGCAATGTTAAGGTGTTCAGTTGCAGCAGTGAAAGTAGTTCAGATTAATGTTCAACCACTGACCAGCCACCAAGCCAAATGGGCAACCTGCTATGACCAAATGGTGAATGGCTAACTCATTCTCCGCAGTGCTGTTTGTAAAGTGTCAAAAGATAAATAAACTCAAAAGGTAAGCAAATATGTTTGCTACCACAAAATGACACCTACTCTTTTATGTTTGTTGCTTTATTATTGCTGCATTTGTAAATTAGAGAGAGGAGGCATTACATTCACTATGGGCCGTAGGTCACACACAACCATACAGCTGAAACTAGAGAACAGCAACCGCATCTTTTCACAGCATGTGGGAGTTGTGTTCAGCACAGGAGAACTGAAAAATAGACCAACTTCCTTCCTCTCAACTGTAACAGTTCTCCTCAGATAAGCAGTAGCAAAAAAATCACAAAGCACTGAAAAGCCATTATATGACCTTTATATGAGGGCACCTCCATAAAATGTTGATACACTTTTATCACCTGTTTCAAGTAGATGCAGTTGAATTTTCAAACTTTTTTTGCAGTTACATTAGCTTGCCAGGGTCAGATGACGTTTGGGAGTAAAGTACTTATACTAAAAATCTACATAATAAAACCACTACTTTTATTTTATTTTACAGCCTGGGAATATGGCCAGCTTGCTCAAGCCTATGTCATGTCCAAAAGTACATGTTTTTCTGTGTTTTATGGATTATGACCAGGCCTCATTATGAGGCTTTTGTAGTAAAAAAAATTTAAGATTAAAATTAAAGTTTATTTCAAGGCTAGACTTATGTGTAGTTCAAAAGTTCAATTTGCACCTAAAAGTCTACACACTTGTGCTTGTATTTAGTCTCTCTTTTGTGTCTGTGTGAAAATCGACATGTCCATTGCCTGCACACTGCATCCCACAGATCAAGAAACAGCAGCAGGATGTCATGGGCTTTTTGGAGGTCAACAAGATCCAGTTTGAGGAGTGTGATATCGCCAACAGCGAGGAGAACAGGAAATGGATGCGGGAGAATGTGCCGGAAGAGTCCAGACCCACAACAGGGAATCCTTTGCCTCCACAAATCTTCAACGAAGAACGATACTGTGGGGTGAGTCCAGCAAAAGGCAGCAAAATACACTTTGATTATCTGACATGATACCTTTCATGTGTTCATGTAGTATTAACACCTATCTGTGGGTATGTTTGAGAGGCATCAACTTGTCATCTTGGTATTGGCCTCTCTATCTTTAGTCATCATTTACAATTATCTAGCTGACATTTTTCATTATTAGTAACATTATTCATAACAATAATAATGTTTTCTCAAAGGTGGTCATGGACCATGTTATCCCGGATGATAGTATTATGCAGATTAGTAGGGGGCCTCTTACTCGGCTAGACATAGACACTGCAAGACTAAATTATGTCCTTATTGACATATTTTTTAATCAACTTGGCTGACATTTTCGGAAGGCCGGTGACATTTTTTCTGCTCTCGCATAGCGAGCCAAAGTATTCCAAAAATGCATGGCTCGTAGCATCTTAAAAAAATAAATTTTAATTGACACATCAACTAAACATCAGGGATAGCATATCTTAGTCTAGGCCAAGGTTTGCAAATGCAGACTACTGCAGTGGCTTTTAATGAAAACCATGCTAAAGCATGAGGTCTTGTTTACTGTATTTTATTACTGTACTTTTACATTAGTTCTGCATGCATATGAATAAGCCAGCTGGTATGAAATGAAATCTGTTGTGCTGAAAATGAAAACTGAGTAGCATTGGATTTCACAGACAAAAGTGCTAGCCTGAGGACAAACACACCTGCTGTGGGAATGGATATGCATACACACACACACACACACACACACATTACATGACTTTAGTTTTGTGTGAATGGATATGCACACACACACACACACACACACACACACACACACACACACACACACACACCAAATAGGTGTCTCTTTTCACCAAGCTAACCAACTTTCTGTTGTGGTAATGGAAGCAATTGAACAGCACTCAAATCACCCCAAAACATTTTTACTTTTCTCCCAAACTGGACCCAATCCATAATCAGAAATACTCAGTTTGCATACTGCTTCTGACACAATAATTGATAGCATGCTTAAAGTTAATACTCCTAGGTAATGAAAACTGTTGTGATTATTTGCTGTCTTTTACAGAACTATGAGGCCTTCTTTAATGCAAGGGAAGACAATATTGTGTACGCATTTCTAGGCTTGACTGCTCCACCGGGGTCAAAGGTGAGGTTATTACAGTCTGATCAAATCAGCTCACTTATGTTCATGCCGTGTGGAATGTTGGCCATTTCTCACAGTATGCACATGTAGTGGCATGGACAGTATGCACAGCCACACATACAAACACACACCCACACACTCTAATCACAGTCACAGAAGCTGTGACACAAACATGTAAACACAAATCTGTCATAACATCTTAAAACACAGACACAAGCAGTAACCAATTACGCACACACACACATATTCACAGTCCTCCCAATGGCAACCCAAGTGCAAGTGTGAAGGGAGCTGGGCACAAGTCCTGGCAGCAGCAGCATTAGGCCCAATGGGAACTGGCAGACCAGACTACTGCCCACTGGGGAGACTGCTTGTCCCTGTGGAGAACTGGGCAAGTGTGTGTGTGTGTGTGTGTGTGTGTGTGTGTGCGTGTGAGAGAGAGAGAGAGAGAGAGAGAGGGAAAGAGAGAGATAGTGTGTGTGTGTGTGTACTTGTGTAAAGGCTCCGTCTAGCACTGGGAGGCAGATTGTTAATTAAGCCATGCCTCATAAGGGCTCATGCATCAGTAGGCCCAGCATCATGCCTGTCTGTCTGCCACCACTACTAGTGTGTGTGTGTGTGTGTGTAAACGTTAGTGTGAGACTATAAGCCCTCCCAAACCCATCAGTCTTATAGACCTCTGCTGCCTCCTGACTGTTGAGCAGGGTATTACAGTGGGTGGGGCATTGAGATATGTGGTGGTGAAGAAAGGCCTTTTTTGGCTTTTCCGCCTTATTTTCACCTGCTATGGCTCTTGAATTATGCTGGAGCAATTGCAAAGCATTTCCATCCTTTCTTATTTATATCTGTACTAATACAAACAGCTAGTGTTGCAAAATGCTTTCAGGTCTGCTGCTAATTTAGTACTGGTTGATTGTAGAAATTATGCTCTGTTTTTCCTTGGTCTATTACTGCTCTCCCTACGTTTTATAACTGACGAGCTGATCAAGAGCTGAATATGGACCAGACGGGAATATGGATCTATGGCCTTGTCTGTGAGCTGTTTAATGATGCTAGGAAACATGAAGCTTTCCAGATGTGTGCTCACCTTAAAACGTGATTACAGTAATCAGATGATAAGACACAGTGTGCTACCTCAGTTCAGTGTGTGTCCAGGAAAAGTATATTAATCCTCTCTCCGATACAGATGTGGTCATAACCCAAACTACCGTCTCACCCAGCCCACTAGTCTGACCCCTGCTTCTCTCCTCAACTTCACAGGAGGCGGAGGCTGCTGCCAAGAAAGGACTGCAGTAGTCTCTTTCTCTTCCGTTCTCTCTTTATCCCTCTGCCTTTACATTCTCATCCCTCCATCCACCCACTGTGCTGTCTATCATGTGTCTGGTACTGCGTCTCAGCCCAGCCGGATCCACTTCAGGCTGCGTCTACAAGCAATCTCCAACAAGAGAACAAAAGTCATATAGGTTTATCATCAGCTGAACATTCCTCCATAACAATCCATATTGAGCCCCTCATAATGCGGGCTGTTGCTTCTGCCACTAAAGATGAATGCCTTTTTATGTTGTCCACGTTATTGTTTGTTGGTAGAGTAGATATGCAGGTAATAGGGCTAACCAATAGCATCATGTAGCCGTCGTTAGCCTTTAAGTTTTTTTTTTTTTTTCCACCGTCCATGATTGTCAGAATAACTACTAATAATGAATGTTTATTTTGGTGATTTCATCTGGACAGACAACAATGTATAGTAAGACCTCCAGACTAGTAAAACCATTTACGTCCTGTTACCTGTAACACATTGTGTTAAGGATACAAGAACTAGTGCCTCTATCACAACACTGCGCAATCCACTGCATATTAACCTCAAAAAACAAAAATGAACCCTTTGCTTGTATTAACCTCTTTGGCCTTGTCCATACCCAAGCATTTAGTAGAAGTCAAAGGGCTATTATGACAATTATATGTAACAGCAGGTGGGTTTCCACACAACTCATTTGCATTTTTGTAGTCGCCTAAACGGAAATTCAGCTCTAGCACATCTGTGCTCATTTCCATCAACTGAGTAATGTGAATAACTTATTAACATTAGCCTAATCAAGCGACATGCTCCGACCAGCTGTGGGATGAAAAAGTAATGTTGGCGAGACAAAGTCTATGGGTAGAAATGTGAATATAATAAGCAAATTAAACCGCTTCCGTCAACTTTACTAGCATTAAAGTTGTCTTATTTACATTAAGTTACTCCATCCCTTCCAGGCAAATTTGTATTTGCATCAGGGGACTGATGCAACTTTGCAGGTGTTTCCAACAAGGATTTCTTATTGGCATCAAACTTAAATGCACATTTACAAGTTGGATGGAAACCCAGCTAGCCTCTCCAGATTGATCTGTTTTGCGTACGGTGGAGCGGATTGCAGTAGTCTTAATTGTGCTTTTTGTATGAACATTGTTGTGTATATCACTGTGTGTCAATTTTGCTTCTATTTGTACTCTCTTTGTTACTGTGCACAATTTTCTACTTGATGGGGAAATAGAAATAAAGATGAAGAACATGCCAAATATGAATATGTTGTAATGAAAGGGAGCAGAGAAATTAAACATGGTATTGTGATCGACGTGTTATTCTGCCTTTTTGTCTTCAATTGATGACTTTTCACTAAGTGTCTGTTAAAGTGGGTGAGGGTGGGTGACAGAACATTTTGTACAAACATTAACTATCATCATCATCACATAACTTTTTTCAACATATTCTCAAATGTCATTATTTAATTCTTACCAATATGGGGTATTTTTTGGATGCAACAAAATATCCACTTCAGATGGAGTCGTTCTTGCCCTTTTATTTACATTATCTAGTAAATGATCAAATAAAAGGTATCCTAAGGTATGGCAAAATGCCCTGAGCAAAATAAAATGTTTCTGAAGTGTATGTAGAGGGGTGTCACTAAGATATTAAAGCACTTTATGGTATAAGTTAACACACTGAAATATTTCTATTTGTTTGCTGTAGAGCTATTAAGTATGATTATTATGGTAATATTTAAATTTAAACATCAATGCTATTCATCACATTGTTCCACAATAATTATAAGGACCGTGGCAGAGTATCTCGCTGTGGTTAGTATCCAGAGAAAAACAGGCAGATGTTAAAATGTCATTCTGATTCTAGTTTCTAAAGAGGAGCATGGTCTTGTTTGTTACTGGAGCATGGAGAACTTTCGGTTAGGCTGAAATACCTCCCCCTGCTCTGGTTACTCACTTCCAGTTTTCAGTGGGGGGAATGAGGACCTTCTAATGCTGGGAGAATCTCAGTTCACTTCGAGGGTTAAAAAAGGAATTAAAGAACCAACAGCAACCAAAACAGCAGTTGAACACTACTGACCATGGTGTGACATTCCTCTACCTTTCCGATCAGCAACAGGTAAAAATGTCTGCGACATGCTATCAGATGAGAACAAAAATACTTGATTGTTATACTTAGTACATCATACCCTCTGAGCTGAAGATTTTTTTCTTTACAAGACAGACCTGATGCTGCAACCTAGGTTGCACAACTTCAGAATCCTTACCACATTATTGAATACAAAAACCCATGTGCCATTAGGAAGCAGTGTTAAGGCAGACATATTATATTTTATTTATTTGACTTTACAGTCCACACAGATTCTACGACGTACACATCTCTGTTTCCTCCTCCTCTGACGTGCCAATGCTTGCAGAGGGCTTCTTGAGATTGCTGTGTTACAAAGACAGCACAAGCTCTGATCTGGGGGACTATGGCTTTACTTCTGCCAATTCTGTTCACTTTGTGGGGCCAGATGGACACCATAAGGACACTCAAGCTCATACAGGTAAGAAGGGAATATTACGCTGGGTATACTTTTCTTTTGCCACTTTAACACGAAGCTGTACCTCATACTAGGTCAACAGGCTGGCACATCATTTACAAATGTACTTTTTTTAGCCATGTGTTATGGTCAAACAGGACCAAAACTGATTTTTATGGTCATTAAGTATTTCAATTAATCTAAACACACACAAAACCAAAATCATTATTTTTGTATATATTGAATTTGAATGTAAATATCTTATATTAGCATTGGTTATATTGTAGCATAGTTTTAGTGCCCTCGTATTTCAGTATAGTTTTATAAATCTTTTTTACTTTCTACACCAAATATATCACCTAGTATCATGGAGTATATAGAAAGTCCATATAATTGCAACAGCATGTGTGTATTTGTATACATTTAAACACACATAAATGCAGCATTCATTGCTTATTGCTTAGTTGGAAGAAGTGTTTTAATGTTTGCTTTGCCAGTTTGGCTCAAGTATTTGGCTCAAGTATTGGCTTAGTATTTTCTCTGATGTCTTCCAATAAAGCTGTTTCTGTGAAAGAGGAAGTGGAACAGGTGAAGCTTGAGCTGGGTACTGTCCAGAATGTAGCAGCATCTATTGCCAAACCCATTCCCTTCTCTCCCCGCCCTGAGCTCCCTCACCCCAGACCTTCACCTGAGGTCTCATCAATACAGCCCCTAAGCCTTTACACCCAATTCTGCTCCAGCAAACCCCCAGGGAAAGGGCTACAGACAAACTTTCAGCAAGATTTCAGAGACCAAGAGGCTTACAGACCTAGTGAGGATGCTTCTCCCCTTCTCCCGATAGACCCAGTAACACAAAGGGTTCTCCCAGATAATGGTTACCTTGTCATAGACAACAGCATCACTCTCCAGGGAGGAGAGCCTTTGACCAACTCTATGCTGAATGGCTACCTGGAAAGCAAGTTGACCGAGGTGTACAGTCAGTACCTTCAGGAGAGGCTGGTGCGCCCGGGTACGTCCCCCAGATGGAGTCTTCTAGGCCCACTGCTTCCAGGGCATGTAGTGCAGCAGCTCAGCCACCAAGTGGCGCTAGAGCAGGGCCTGGAGGTGGACGATGCCCGGAGCCTTGTGCTGAGCTACATGCACAACCAGGGAGGTGAGAGCAGAGTTGTCAGCTCACACTTCAGCTCTCCTGTCCTACGAATCTCACAAGAAGAGAAGACACATAAGCCTAAATGAGACTACACATGCTTTCATAATTAAAGATGGCACAAATGTCCTGTCTGCCACCAGCTATTGCTTTATCATGTGCCCCATTCCTGTCTCTGCTGTCAGTGTCCTTTTCACACAGAAGTTCTTAAGGTCAGACAGACGTTGTGGACTGCTGTTTTTTTTTGTTTGTTTTTATTCAATTTTGAATGATTCTGTCCAATGTTTGGGTGTGCAATAAAATACCAAATAATCGGTTAATTTCATATTTTGTTTGTGAAGGATCAAACTGTTCTTCAGGTAACAGTACTTTACCAGGGTACTGGTACCATGAAGAATCATTCAGGGTACATGAATAAGCATTATACTGCATTGATAATACTAAGTTTATAATACCTATGATTTGCTAAGAAATAGAAGTTAATGAATGCTGGTATATCATTCATAAGCATAGCTTTTATCAGTAACCCTAAAATTTGAGATTTTAATTAAATGTGTAAACTGAGTGAGATACTATACCTACATACATACATACCGTGAAAATGAACGTTAGTTGCAATTCAGCCCTAAAGAATCTTTTTTTAAGCCTTCAATTAAAATAACAATTGTACAACACTGACGTGTTTAGTTTTGTACAGTGGGATAAATATTGCATAAACTCCATTTCAGAAGTCAGACACACACATATGTTTCAGTGTCTAAAATGCTAATAGCATTATAGACCCGCAATGGTAAACTCCTCTGATCAATAAATTGGTGTAAGGTTTCTCAAACTATGGGCCACAGACCGGATCTGGGCCTTTTTCTGTATAATAGTAAATATCATTATGATGTTAATAGCAAATATCATTATGATGTTATTAATATTTTGGGCAAAGGCAGACCTCTAGTGTTTTGTACATTCAGTGTTTTGAGAGGTAGTTGTGAGAGGTAGACTGTGTAAATGTAACAGTGTTTCATTAAAAGAAAACGTTTGCCTTTATTTTTGGGCAGCACAGTTTAGTAGGATGTTCAAATGTATAACAAACAAACCCAGTGTTTCTGTGTTAAGGCAAAGGGCACTCCTACTATTACTACTACAGCATATGTAATTACTACTAAAATGTAGTATTAATAATCATAATGCTACTATTCATATGGTTTAATAAACATCTTTCATAATGAGTTATCTAAAGTGGTGCACACACTGGAGGAAGTAGGTGGTTGTGCTATGTGCTGAAGGTGTGGGCCTCTGCAGGGCCTTGCAGCATCAAGGGCCCCAGAGCAGAGAAATGTGAGAATCTGTGCACTAGGCAACATTTTTAGAGCTTTGTAGCCAGTTTGCTGATAAATTACTCATTATGAATGAAGGATCTCTCGCTAGCCTCTAGCATTGATTCTGCAGTAACTAAACTTACAGGATACACCAGGATGAAATGAAACTAAAACTGGAAGAAACCAAAATTTAATTTATTACCAGATTGTCAGTCAACATAACACATGAAAATTACCAATATCATCTTCATAAATTAGTGGAAATGTACAATGTTCATTTTGAATATAGAGGGACCTCCAGAGATTTAAAAAAAAAAAAAAAGGTATGCCTTTAATGGAATTGTGGGGACGTGATAAGGTGATAGTGAATAGGAAGGCGTGGCTACTAATCATAGACTTCTTGAACAACACCAAGTAGTTCACCCAAAAGGTTATGGGATATCAATGTATGTGAAAAATCTTCAAATTAGGACTAAAGACTAAAGCTGGGTCATTCTTTGTTGACTCTGCCTTGTCCTAGTTATTGCTGCCTCCCGCTGTCGATTAATGGAATTGCATACTATGACTGCGCCTAGCAAACCAATATCAGTGATTTTTCTTTCTTGCTTGATTTATTTACTTGATTTTGGTCTAAGCTACCTTTTTTAATTCAGAAAAAAACTTTTATGTTCATATTTATTTATGACAATACTTGAAATAGTAGCTTTGTGAGCGATAAGCAAAACAATGTTCGAGTAGCTTACTTTCTGAGTTTGTGAAATTAACAGACCAGTGAAAAAAGTCTTAGCCATCCGATTTGTCATTCTTGCAATGACCCATACTTTTGTAAAAGGTAAAAAAAAAATGAAATGACTGTGGATGTAAATGTTGAGTTGTATACCATACCCCTCATCAAGTGACAATAGCTCTACTAAAGAAATATTATCATTCTGTTCTCATGCTTCTGTTCCCCAGTTCCACCTGCATGTCTGAGCTGCATGGATGAATAGAGGCATGGTAGAGAAAGCCCCTAAGCAAGCTAAAGGATTCCTGGGCACATTAGAGGCTGTTACCCTACTGGTGCTGCTTCTGCCGTGGTCTAGAAAATTTAGTGGAGAAGGGAAGTGGTCTAAATGAGCCAGAAGAGCTTATATCTTGTTTAAAGGGTTCATAGAATGTCAAACCACATTTGCCTCGTTATTGTTAAATTTAGGTAGCTTAAGGTATCCAATGGACCATACCAAAACTTCAACACCGTCTCCCGCCTCCTTCTACATGACACGTAAGATCAATAGAACCCACCTTCTATATTTGCATGGTCCAATCAAAGATCATTTGGAACCGTCTCTGGTCTAATCCCCTGTTGCTTCATGAATTTGCCAGGGGGGAAAGAAATAGGAATCATTTCGTTCTAGCCCTTTTAAACGAGCCTGCATAAGACGCTCTATCAGTGCTCCTGGGTCACTTTCAGACACACAAATTTGCATTAGCCATTATTGAGCCTCAAAGAACAATTTCTGACGGTCAAAAAACGTGTTTCATGAGCCCTTTAAATCTTATTTCATGCTTAAATCTTTCTGACTCGGCCTAACTCACCCCCAACCCAAATGTCCTTTGCTCTTACCTACAGTACTCTTCTGTCTCCACTCTGTTGTCCTTGATATGCCACGTGGAGCACTTTCTGGAGCACAAGGTTTCCTTTGGGACTTGGTCATCTTTGGTTGTTCATCCTCGTCCCCTTTCTATCAATGCCACGGATGTTTTCTTCACCCATTGACTGTATATAATAATATATAACACAACCTCTTTATAGGGTTGGATATTACATCATGCAATTATTCCTGTAGTATGACTCAATTTGTCTTCAAAATTGAAACACTTGTGAGTAGTGCCACTCCTTGTCTTTGCAGTATCTTAGTTAAAACCCTCATAATGCTTACAGAAATGGTTTAATGGGTAGCCTGCAGGTGTTAGCAATTGGACCGAAAGAAAATATATGTTAATTACTGAACTGAAGTTTTTGAACACAGCTTTAGTTGTCAATGTGTGTGAGGCTAGGTAAGCAGAGAGAACGCAAGCTTATCTGGAGCTTAGCCAAGGTAACCAATGGCCTCCATGTTTGATCAGCCCAAATGAAAGGTTTTCAAAGTTTAAAAGAAAGTAGCATAAAGTTTAAAGAGGTCCTTGACAAAGTATAATCCAACAGTCTTGAAGTGAAGTTAGTTTCACGTTGGATTTGGTTCTGCCACAAGTCTTTGCAGACTGAGATTAACGTGGCTAACTGTAAATTCCGCTGGCAAGTTTATGCATTCTGTAGAAAGTTTTTTTTTGCATGAAGAATATAGCTAAGGTTAACATGCATTGAATGTATAGTTAGTCTGACTTGTATGTGTGTGCTTACTTTGTGTTATTTCTGTCTGTGTGCGATAAGATCGCAAATGTTAACTGAGTGTTCTGGTAATTAGCAGGCACTCCATGCCTGCGAACATTCTATTGTAGCCTGCAAGCGACACGTGAATAACCCATGCATAATTAGCCATTGTGACACCGTGCAACTTTATGTTGTTTGCGCAGATGATGTATGTTGTACACTGGAGCCCGAAAGCTTGTTTTTATATTTTATCTTCTAAAGGTTTGTGCTCCAGTCCAACTTTTCTCCACACACTATGCACAATGGAGTTGGATTCATTGCATCTCCGGTAAAAGAAAATACAAATGATAGAAAAAGATAACTTTCGCTGTATTGCCTCGTCACTGTGATTTTGCTACCTGTCTTTGCCTTCTTTTGACCACTCGTGCTTGGTCCTTCACCGGAGTTTGGGGTTCGTTCTGAGCCCATTTCAGCATCTTTTCTTTTCAAAAACCGATGTATCCCTGTACTGTAATCTTGCTAGTCACAATGTCAACGCAACCTGACATCTACCACTATGACTAACTATAGCAATTAGCCCCTTGCTGCCACCTACTTATATGTGTAGCACTTGTAGACCTGGACCAGCAAATAAGCACTAAACATCTACCTAGGTTCAGGGAGAGGTATGACTAAGTAATTTACAGGAAATTAAATGACTGGAATAAACACCTGAAAATGAGTTGAAACAGTTGACAAATTTATTGCTCTAACACAAAAAGCAGTGCTCTTGCACAGCATTCACCTTAGGTAAATGAAAATAAACAAAAGAAGAGCTCTTTAAAATAATAAACAAAACAAATTCAGTCTTTAAACCCCTTTTGTGTTTGTATCCGTCCCTCAGGAGTGAACGCGTATTGATTCCAAAAAATGAAGATCCTTGAAAATGTGTGCATATGTTGTGATCCAATCTGTGTTGAGAGTCTGTGTGAGTATTCTTATCTGTTGTTGAAAAATGATCAAAACCAGAGTTCATCTGAGACAAGTCACACGGCTGGCCACACCGTTTCCTTGACCGTCGTCAGTCTTCAGTCTGATTGGGCTGGACTCGCCATCTTGGATCAAGAAGATCTGTTGCTCACCAAAAAACCAATCTACACAGAGTGCAGAATAATAAGTGATCCTATTCTAATTCTGTTCTTACCATGAGACCTCATTAACTTTTCTATTCTGTACATTGTACAATGAGATGACAGACTCATAACATTAACTTACAATATCGCGATATAAGCAATTGCATTACTTATAAGAATGCTCAGGTGTGAAAAGAATGAACTGAAATCAAAACAATAAAATATACTCTTTCTAACTTAACAAAACAGTGTTTGTCTTTTCTACACAGCCTTACTGTATTATCACTTTTTAACCTTTTTAAATCGTCATAACAATCTTACTGCATTTTAACATTACTAATGAATTGCATATCCATTTAAATTGTACAAAATATAGATAACAAATTAAATACTGCGCTTCTTTTACTGAACAGAATGCTATTCTGTACTAGGCTGGTCGCACAATGGCACTGCACCAGCTAACTATATCTACAGCATTTGCTACCTCTTTCCAAAAGGACACGATGATATGAAATATACCAAAGTGGGTAAAAACATTAACATTGCTAACAACAGCAAACATTATTCTACTGTAACACTTAACCACATTAATTCGAACCAGAACCATTCCAACATTTACTCCGACTGGTTTTATAGGCATATTCATTCTCATTTCAGTGCTAATCTCCCTGCGTGGCTAGCCAGAGAGTTATCAGAGAATATAAACGTGCTCAACTCAGCGGAGTTTTCAACATGGTAAAACTCAAAGACAGTATCGTGTTTTCTTGCTCCAAACTTCGTTTCGGATGGAAGAGTAATTTAGACAACTACTTGGATAGAAATTGTCAGCTTATTCAAGGTATTTAATCTTTTTATGAAACAAACTAAGAAAGTCACCAAACTCGTTCGTATTCGGAGGGAAAAAAAGTTGTTTTGAAGAGAGAAGTAGAAGAAGCAAGTAGTGGATTACTATTTTTTTTGGCTGCATAGTGCGCCATCTAGAGGGAATGTATGTTACTGCATCTGAAGTAGCCCAATTTTACAAGGGTTACATATGGAAGAGTATTGCATGGATATGTGGTTGCCGAGACAGCAGACACTTAAAACGGCACATTATTCGCAGATAATAATTTGTTGAAAAGTATTAAAAATTATGTGAAACTGGACGATTTGCCACGGCACACTAGTGTTCCGCGTCACAGTGGTTGGAAAACACTACTGTCCTAGGCAACACGTTACGTCATAAAGAAGCACAGAATGTTGGTGATACATAAAGTTCTGGTTTTGAGTGGGAAGCTCATTCTTCATTCAAGTTCGACAGAGAGCAGTCGTTTTGTTGACAGTGGAGAAGCAAGTGAGCGAAAAAGTGCGGGAGAGTGACGGTGAGAGGGCCGGGGTTAGGGGTGTGAAGCATCAGATTGTTTGAGGATCACTGCATGACCTAGCTAGAGCCCAGAGACAGAGATCTGTTCATGTATAAGGGCTTATATCGAGTGCTATGTCTGTGTGTGTGTGTGCGTGTGCGTGGTTCCTTTATGAGGGCTACTGTTGTATGCGCGCGTGTGCACACGTGGTTCTGGTGAGGGCAACAACTATGTGTGTGTGTTTGTGTGTGGTTCCTGTGTAAGAGCTGATGTTCTAGACCAGGCGTGGGCAAACTTTTTGACTAATGGGCCACAATCAGTTATAAAATTTGATGAAAGGGCCGTGCCAAGAGCAGATGTAGTGATTGTTTGAATTAATATAAATGACCAATGTAAAGGCCATTATATTTCACAGTTTTGGCCTTTAATAGGTAAAGCATGGCTATGCAAGGCCTTTAAGAAAATGCATTTATTAACAGCAGTTTGGAGACATTGCAGGGAAAATACTAAATAAAGGTTTAATAATGTTATTTAATATAATTTTAAAAGGTTTGGCTGGCCGGATTAAAAAGCCAAACGGCCCCCGGGCCTTAGTTTGCCCATGCCTGTTCTAGACATATCTAATGGCTCAGTGCTTTGCTGCTTGTGTTCTCGATCACTAGTGAGAAATGTGGACAGTGGGAGTGATTTTCAGGACCTGCAGATAGAACTGGACCTGGAACTTAAAGAAGTCAGCGATGATGACCTGCAAGAGTTCGACTCTATCTCAAGGTGAAGTCTAGAAGGGTCACGCTAAGGTCACACCTCACAGATTCTCCTTTGAGAATTACATCTACACAACTGAATGAAAATCTAAAGCAGGTTGTATTCTTTTGCAGTATTTCAATGCCACCATCATTAACAAGTACTGGTAGCTGTGATGATGAACAGGAAACAGGTTCCATTGACTTGCCTTCTGGGTCGTCCAACGCCTTGGTGATTAATTGAATTCTCATAGAGCACCTTTAAAGTATTATTCAACACTGACTGCTGTAAAGATCTCTTCAAACTCCTTAGACTTCAGTGCAATGACACCTCTTTCATCACAGAATTTTGATGTTCTTTGAATGGCTATGCCCACTAATTCAAATATTTGACATTCAAAATTTGGTGAACTAAGAAGTCTATTTTGTGTGATTGCCAGCTCATTTTTACTTTCTGCAATGGGCTACAACAGGGATGGCCAACCCGCGGTCCCGGGTAGCGTGCGGCTCTTTGCTCGGTCTCATGCGGCTCTTGCATTCAATCGAATTTTTTGTTCGTGTGTGTGTTCGCTTTGTAAATGTGCATGTGTGTGAGAATGTGAAAATACTGTCAAGTTTACCGGCAGGGGGCAAGATCATTTAAGTAAACAATTTGTCAATTTCGCTCTCAAAAGGGCAGAGAATAAATGCACAGCAAAACGGAACATGAAGATAAACACAGGACGTTTGGAATGGGAGAATGGGAGAGTTTATAGTTTTTGTTGAATGTCATGGCAACCCATTCTGCCTTATATGGCCATGTATGATGTGGCCCTTGTGGTAACACAGTAAACATGTGGCTCTTGGTCTCTGACTGGTTGACAACCCCTGGTAGGCCAACACTGAGTTTCTATCTGACATTGCAGTCATCATCGCAAGTGCAGACTTCTTAGTGAAGTGGGTGGAGTTGCCAATTCAAACATGACGATAAAGGTTTTACTGCAGAAGATATTTAACTTGAAATGTAATCCTGAATATTTCCTTAAAGTAACTGTAATTTAATTACACAGTTTTTCAAAGTAATTGTAATTGATTACTGTTACTTTTAATATGTATTTAAATTACGTACTTAACTTACATGTAACTAGTTACTCCCTAACACTGCGCACAATGCACACACCCACTGCCACCCACACCCAATAGTGACAAGCAAGTGAACAAAAAAGAAACACCAACCAATCACTTAAACCAATGCATACATATTCATAGACCCAAACCACATAAATAAAATAAAACAAATTTTAGCTCCAACAATAGGAAATAGGCCTACCTTAGAGTTTATTATTTGTTAGTAGCCTAATGCTAAATGCTGAATGCAGGTGCACAAATTTACATAAAACAGATATTAACTTTGATTCAAGGGCTAGATTACATATGAAACTTGTGCAATAAATTAAATTACTTTCCCACTTTTCTTTCAGTACTTCACAACAGAGTATGGAGTAAATACCCTTTTTTTTTTAGAAGTAAAAAAATAAATGCTCATTTTTGTTAAAAATGAAAAAAAAAAAAAAACAACAAAATAAATTAAGTGATTAAGCGATCGATAAAAGGCTAGATTAATCGTTTCAGAGCACCCAAGTAGACAAACAAAGAGACTGATATGAATAAGATTTTGTAGAAAATAATGTTTTTCTTAGCCTTTTCACATTGCCCAATTCTGAAATAGGTATTCTGAATACAAGCTATATTATTTACTATAATATATATATATATATATATATATATATATATATATATAGTATATTATCTTCAGTCAACAGTCTACAGTCTACAAACTTCATGGAATTATAAGCCAGCCAAGCACCTGCAGAATCTACGTAATTTTGAAAGAACTGGTGGTGGCTAAATAATTGCACATGTGAAATAGATACAAAACTGCTAAACCACCAACAATATTCAAAGATTTTCAAGGACAGGGTCTTTTGATGCCTATTTTCTAAAACCTTTCAGGGCCTTGAACCTATTTTTTCAAAATCCTGTGGGTAGGGCTGTTCCAAAAATCGAAAGATCGAAAAATCGCGATTTCAGGTGGCCTCGATGTCGGTGATAAACCAAATGCATTTTAATCAAAACATTTATTAGTGACCAAGCAGGAGACTTAACAACCACGTGGCCCAGAGGTGTTGCCGACTGACCAATTGTTTTGCACCCTGGGAGAGAGGGTGTGCGTGCGTAGTAGGCTACTTTTAGAGAGTGCAAGGAGGAATGTGGAAAATTTAAGGTAAAAATGCATACTGCATAATAGAGGAGGAGCATGGCGAAGTTGAAATCCAGAGTGAAGATGAGGAGGTGTGTGACACAGTTTCAGTACAAATTGTTGACAGAATTGGCTGGGCTGCGTCTGTTTGGCATTGGTTTGGTGGCTTAAAACGTGGTCAGTAATGGTAATCTAACAAATTACGTATTCCATCATTACAACACAGTTACCGTTACTAACAACAACATGTAGCGCATTACTGCAATTAAACTGTTTTCATCCAACCAGGCTTGCAGCCACATGAGCAGCTAAGGTAGAGTAGGACACATTTCATGGTAAGCTAACCAGAGGCAGAGGTGGGCGGGTGTTTAGGCTACACAGACACACAGCCAAAGGTGCACACTCACAGGAGAGAATGGCACGTTCAATGGCAGTCTTTTTACAGTACACATTTAGGCATTAGAGGAAAGGATGCATGATGATCTTAGATATACATTATGTTCTTGAAATGTGTCTCTCCACATCAGTAACAAACTCTCGTTGTCTCAATTTTGGTTTGCTAAATTTTGGTACAAGCACAATTTAATGTAGACACAATAAATTGCAAGACCCAGCTTGTTTAAGTACAATAAAATATGTTAATAAGTTCTAAAAAGTATTTTTTATCTGTTTATAGCCTACTATTATATTGGTAGTGATGACCATATCTACAGTGATGTATTGATATAGAGTGAAATTTGATTGGCGTCTTGTCTCACATTGTCCCACAGCGATGTTTTCTGTTAAAGATTATTTTATTTATATTTGGACCTATTTATTTTAGGCCTACAATTGTACTAGTAATAAAGGCCATTCATTATATCTTAAAACATCTATCTTTGTTAATAGGTAAATAATAACAAAAACTTCTATATAAATATAAAAAAATAAAATCGAATCAAAATTCGAAAATTGTGATTTTTTTTTTTCCTTAGGCTATGTCCACACGCCGGGTATTTAAAAAAAAAATATATATTCCCGTCCACACATAACCGAACATCTGCGTTTTCACTCATATTCACAAGCATTCCGAACAGCAGAAAACAAAGGTCGCACGTTAAATGTCAGAGCAGATTTATTGTGGTTTTGGCGCATATTGTGACGTTCGAAAACGCAAATCTCCGGTTATCTCTGTCTACACACAAACGCATAAATGGCGTTTTCAGAAATCTTCACTTTGCCTGGAGTTTTTTAAAATATTTGTTTTTTATACGTTTTCATGTGGATGACAGGTCAAAATAAAGAAAAATATCTTGGGTTTGCAGATACTTCGGCCCATCTACGCGTGGGCAGACAACAGCGATGGCATGCCTGCTGAGTCCATCTGCTGGTCCATCGCCATGAAGACCAAATTGCAGGCTGACCCCTGTGACCCTGAGCAAGAGCTTGCCTCTATCTCAAGGTAAAGTCTAGAAGGGTTGAGCTGAATGAAAAACTAAAGCAGGTTGTTTTCATTTGTAGCGCTCAAATTAACGTGCAATGTGACCGTATGCTGTTGTATGCGGACCGCGCTGCTGAACATTGCAAGTGCTGTATCTACTGCTATTGGCCACGGTGGCGCATTCTACACCGTTCGTTCGCCGTGTAATGACTAATTTTAGCATCCAAAACAGTAGGAAACGGATTAATTAAATGAAAAATGTTGCATAGTGTGCATTTAAGTGTTTGTCACTATTTAAACATAAATTAAATGCTTTTTAATTATTATTTTTGAAATTTTATAAACCTTTCTGGTGACACACGTTCAATTTCAATGTGTCCCACAGTGCCATGCAATCAACTTGCTCCAGAAATAAAATGTGCAATGTGACCGTATGCCGTATGTTTGTATGCGTGTCTGCTGTAGTATCTCTCCAACCTGCGGGTTAAAGGAAACCGATCCTGAGAGGGATTTCCTGAGGGAGTTGGAGGAGGAGAAGAGGCAAGTGGAGCTGGAGTTGAAGGTTGGCTCTATCTCAAGGTAAAGTCTAGAAGGGTTGCGCTAAGGTCACATCTCATTTGCAGTGTTCAAATTAACGTGCAATGTGACCGTATGCTGTATGTTTGTATGTGTGTCTGCTTTAGTGTCTCCAGGACTCTTGAGCCGAGTGCCTTGAATTCATTTGCCTCCGATGACCTGAAGCCCACAGCGATCTCACCCACCCAGCAGGAAGCCAATGAGGACATCTGTTCAGTTTGCAGCTGTGCTAACGTCAGAGCATTTGGGCTGTGCAGATGGCTTCGCCGCCTCAAACAGGATTTCAAGGGCCTGATGAAAAGGCCCACAAAAGTAGCACCATATAGTGGGGAAGACAAGGGTCCCATTGCCTCTGACGACCTGGGCAAGATGGCACAGGCCGTATGCCACTCCCAGGTAGGGATGGAATTCATGGCATGCATGCCTGTTAACTGTTCTGATAAAAATATCTAAATGTCTATAAACTTTAGGTGGTTACATAATTAATCAACATCGCCAAGGGCATTAGTTTGGAATGGTTGTTTGAGTGAACATTGATTAGGAGTTGTTGCTGGAGTTTAACTAGAAGTAGAGAAAAGTGAACATGACTAGAAGAAGGATGTTTGGTATAGGGTTTTGAATGCATTTGTCCTAAAGCAGTGCATAAGAGAACAGTGTTTTGATCCCATAGTCTACTTATATTGGGAAAATGTTTAGAGTTAAGTTTAGTTTTGTGTGTGCTCATGTCTCCTTCTCTTCTGTCTGTTTCAGGCTACTGGTACAGATCCTGTAGGGGGCGCTACAATGAGGAGAAAAGGAGAAGAAAGGAAAGGGCAAAGGAGAAGAAACCCAAGAAAATGGGGCTGAAAAGATGGTGTGTGTGTGTGTCTGTGTGTGAGCGTGTGTGTGTGTAATAAGCAGATGGATTAAGGCTTGGTCTTGGAGTAATTCCTGGATACTGCATGATCAAGGAAGAGAGAGTGATTATCTATGTGTGTGTGTGTGTGTGTCTGTGAGTATACATGGTTGTGTTCTATTGTTAATTTTTTTTTTCGCTTGCAGCTGCTTCAAGTGTCTCTGCATCATTTAAACACCAGAAGCACTACTGTCGCCATGACCACCACTGGCACGATGCAGGCTATGCCTTTAGTCTCATCTTTTTTCCCCTTTGTTTGTCTCCAGTCCCCACTGTCACCTGAGGGAGTCCATCCATAGGTTACATATGGATCTTACACACACACAGGAATCTATACATACACACACACACAGGAATCTACACATACACACAGACACACACACACACAGGAATCTACACATACGCACAGACACACACAGGAATCTATACATATATATACACACACACACACAGGAATTTACACATACACACACAGGAATCTACACATACACACAGACACACACACACAGGAATCTACACATACGCACAGACACACACAGGAACAGGAACACAGGAATCTACACACACACAGGAATCTATACATACACACACACACACACACACACACATCACGTACACCCCCCCGCACACACACACTCATGTGTAACTTGCGTCAACCTGCACCGGGCCAGGCTTGGGGACCTGTGGCAGTAGCTGACTGGGAGACGAGGGCTCTAGCGGGTAAGCTAGCACCTCTGGGTGCTAGCTTCTCTCACTAGCTTGACTTAGCGGGCCTCTGGGGGGAGGTCTACTGACATGCCTGCCCCACAGCTGTCGATCAGCAGGCTGCTGTTGATCTCACCCCCCTTAACCTCACTCCCATGCACCAGTGTAATCTACGTTACTCTACACCGTGTAGCCCTCCACACACTCAAACTCGGACAGGATTGGGAGTCCAGCACACTAGCGAGTGAGCTAACACCCCAGGGTGGCTTTTTAGGCGTTTTGAGCGAATACACTCAGATAGGCCTACATAAGCACACAAACACATACAGTAGGATACACATGAGACAAGGTGCATTTTAACCTTGTTATTCACGATCAGCAAGTGCTGTTGGTAGGGGGGAAACCATCTACTGCTTATGGGTACAGCACAGAGGGAATAGCAATAGCCTATATAGAATAGCCTACGCTGAGTGCTAGGGGCGAAGGCACTTACTGTACTTTATGGTTCCATTCAGTCAGCGTTAACTGCAGGTTAGTGAATATCTTTTTAGGTGCCGTTCAGAGTTAAGACAGACACGCTTTTTTAACCTCCAGGCGCTCGATTTAAATTTTTTCCCTATGGAACGGTGCGTCTTCGAAAAAGTTCCACTGCTGTGATGCGTTCGGCTTTTTATTGTCGCTTGCGTCTCCTTCAAAAAACGTGAGGCTTCTAAAAGTACGAGGCGCTTAGAGTTGAAAATGGTTGAACTTTTGAGGTCGCGTTTTGGGCGTTGCGTAGATTAAATCTGTTGCGCCTGAACTGGCCATGGTCAGTATCCACAATGTAAGATCTAGGTGGACCAGCTCCACTGATAACTGTGCCCGTTGTGTGTTCAGTAGTGAGCCAGACCTTCTGTCCTGGTGGTAACTCTGCTAGAGAACGGGTGCGATGGCGGCGATTGTATTTCATTGCTTGACCCAGACGTCCTGCCTTATCTGCTTCTCTGAATCTTTTCAGATTTGGCCACTTTGGATACAGTGTAGCTGGCACTTGTACTGTCTACCCATCAGTAGCTGAGATGGTGAATACCCATGCTCCAGAGGGGTAGCTCTGTATGCAAGCAAAGCTTCACTTTGGTCCCCTCCCTTCCTCCACAGACTTTTGACTGTACCAACAGCCCGCTCAGCTTCTACATTAGCCTGTGGAAAACGAGGGCTACTAGGGACATAATGAAACTGAAAGGCCTGAGCAAAATTCTTGAAAGACTCTGAGGCAAATCGCGGGCCATTGTCTGACATCACAGTATCAGGAACTCCATGTCTCGCAAACACTTGCTTCAGAGCTTGCTTCAGAATTACAGTGTCAGATGTGGTAGATCTTAAGCGTGCAACCTCTATATAACGTGAGAAATAATCCACAATCAGCAGGTAAGTGTTTTGTTGCCAGTCAAATAAGTCAGCCCCAACTCTTTGCCATAGCCAGTCTGAAGTGGGAGTTGGAAGAAGGGGCTCACAGTGAGGCCGTTGGTTGATCTGGCACGTATCACGTATGTAAGGCTTCGGGAGATATATGTGATGGGCTTCCACTTGTCATCTTTCTGCCGTTGCAAAAGGACAGCCCCTAGGCCGTATGAAGAGGCGTCTGCAGCAACTCTTGTATCAGCAGTAGGAGAATACTGAGCCAGAACCTGGTGTGAGCTCAGTTCCTTTTTGAGCTGCTGAAACGCTTGAATTTGTTTTTGTCCCCAGGTCCATTCATTCCTCTCTGAAAGTAGTGCTTTCAAAGGTGTAGTTAGAGATGCAAGATGGGGGAGGAATTTTGCCAGGTAGTTGGCCATGCCCAGGACTCTACGGACATCTGCAACGTTTTCTGGATCTGCTTGCTTGCTTTGACTTTGTCAGGATCTGGCTCAATGCCATCGCTGTCACTTTATGTCCTACAAACATCATAGTGTCCTTTGCAAATTCACACTTATCATTTAAGGTGAGGCCTTCTTTCTGTAGCTTTTGCAGCACCTTATGTAGGTGCTCATCATGCTGTTCCTTGTTAGCACCAAAGACTAAGATATCGTCTGCATGACAAAGGACTCCCTCAAAGCTCTCCAGCATTTGAGACATTCTCCGCTGAAAATGTTCAGGAGCAGAGGAAATCCCAAATGGTAATCTGTTAAAGCAGTATCGTCCATAGGGACTGATGAATGTGGTTAGCAGCGACGATTCAGCGGCCAAAGGGATTTGCCAGAATCCAGACCGTGCATCTAGCTTGGAGAACACTTTAGCTCCTGTGAGTAGACCTAAGCTTTGGTCAACTGCTGGCAATATATGTCGCTCCCTCTTTACCCATTTGTTCAGGTGTGTCAGATCTACGAAAATGCGTATTTTCCCATTTGGCTTAGGTACCACAACCATCCCTGCACACCACTCTGTTGGTCTTGTGACTTTAGAGATGACTCCCATGGACTCCATTCTCTCCAATTCATCTTTGACCTTGTCTCGCAAAGGTATGGGAATCCGACGAAGAGTGGACAGGGCATATGGTCTTGACTCATCCTGCAGCACTTTTGGATAAGAGGTGATAAAATCACTACAGGTATCTTTCACTTCCTGAATTCTATGAATGAGATGCAGAACCTCTATTGCCGGAAGACCTAGCAGAGGTTTTGACAGGCCTTTAACAAAGTATATTTTCTGGGAAGTGCTTTGGCCTTTAATGTCCATCGTGCTCTGGATGCAGCCTAACACTTGTAGCACATTGTTGCCTAGCCCATAGAGTACTTTGTCTGACCTCTTTAACTGTCCCTCACAGGTTTGTATATCTCAGCCGGTGCAGCTGTGACTGCAGCCCCAGTGTCAAGTTTAAACTCAAGCTGTTCACCATTGAAAAGTATGCTTTTCATCCATTCCTTCTCCAAGAAACAGGACATCTTCCTCTGATTGACTTGACTGACTAGACCTGTTGGCTTACATTATGAATATTAGAGACACTGCGGCAGGCTACTGCAGTCTTTCTACTTGTGGTATTTTCCCGTGTCACACCTGCCACACTCTTTTAGTTGTGGATTTACTGACATTCTTTCTGACTGATTCATTACACGTTAATTTCCTTCTATTGGAAAAAACAGACCTTGCTGACATGTTAACTCGCACGCCGTCGTTCGCACTGGTTTTCCTTCAAAGGCTATTCTTAATCCTTCAAATTTCCAACGTCCTTCCTCTTTCGCTTAAAGACGTGGAGCAGTAGGCTTTCATGAGTCTTTCGAAGTTCTTTTTTTTTCACTTCTGACACCATGTACTATTATTGTGCATAATATAATGACAGACACAGAGATGATGCATCTGGGTTAGTAGCAAATCCTTTACTGAAGTTTTAGCCCGACCATAAAATTTTTAACAATCCCTTCCGGGACAGGTTGCGACACAGTAGGCTTTTTTGGACTTGAAGAGCGCATTCAGTGTGAACGGCCTCTCACCCGAGTTTTTTTCCCTTCGCCTCATTCAGTCAGCGTTAACCGCAGGTTAGTGAATATCTCCTTACTCTCTCACTGTTAGGTCTGTGCTGTACAAATAAGCCCATTAGCGCTCCTAGGGCGGAATTCTCCGATAAGCGCGCAAGTCTGTTTTTGCGCGATTTCATTTATGCGCCTTTGTACTGCGCGCATTCTCCTCTTTCGACACCTGCTTCTCCCACAGCGCTTAAAGTCCAAATCGAGGCGTGTTTACGAAAGGGGCAGTATTAACCCAAAATAGAGGGCAGTCTCAGTACCAATGTCGTGAATTGTGGCTGTCAGGAAAACATGGAACAAGGACTTTCGGATTAACCATGAAAATGCCGTTGTAGTCAACAGAAAACGCCAACCATTTCTTTAAATTGGAATAGGCATATCACATGACAATATTAAGCGTCTGTGCCTATGGGCTAAGCTATCAACTCAAAGTAAGACCACAAATCAATTAACACATTGACATGGTATTTCAACCACCGCAAAACGTTTGCAAATACAATTGAACAATACAATTTCATTGAATTAATAAACTGTACGCAATGACAAAAATAAGAAATAAATAATTTATCACTTGTTAACCAGCGAAAAACATTTAAAATGTGCTCATTCTACCTTAGAACTCCCTGGAACAACCCAGATTCCAGAATCGCTTGTGACCTTGATGATCACCGCCCGGTTTAGTGGATCATTGCTGCGAAAGCATAGCTGATTTGCTCCAAAGGCCTCACGGTCCAAACAAAGCGCAGAGTTGGGTGTCTGTGAGTGTGAGTCATACTCGCAGGACAAACCGATAAATGTGTGGCTGTCTGCGTGCTTCTCTCGTTCCCACTTAAGCAAGGCAGTGCAGGACTAGCATTTTGGTTTTAATTTTTGAGAACATGGTAGAAATATCGTTGTACTCTCTTATTTTAATTGAACAATATTTAAAACAGGAGACAGACGAGGATTATAAAAAAACAGTTACAGAGTTGATGATTTTGTCTGATAATTTCTTGTGGTTGTGTTAAATGTAGTGTAGAAAGTGTAGAAATGTAATATACAATGTCTCAAACATTGGCATGTTCAAAATTGGCCGTGACCGACATCAAACGCAATATACTATTTCACCATATAGTGGCGCTTGACCTTAATACAGCCCTCAAAGGTGCGTAACAGTAAAAAGACTTAAGTCAGGAGGAGAATACGCCTAAGGAAACTTTCCATGAGGAATGCCCTGGTTTCAGGGTTGCTCCGCCTAGAGTGCGCAACTGGGCTTTTGGCGTGCAAGTGACTCATTTGAGTCTATGGCAGAATGCGCGCAGGCTGAAAAGCGCGCAGCTACGCGCTTTTTTTGACTTAAGCACCCCAGAGAATTCCGCCCCTAGTGACTGCACTATGGGTTATGGGTTGAAAAGCTCCAGTGGATGCGGTTTTAGCTCACTTGCTAACGTACTTGACTCTCAGGGTTGAGGCTAGAAGGGAAAGTCGAATAACCAATATAGAATCTCGCATGCACACACACACACACGCCAAAAACCAATATAGAATCTCGCCACAACTTTATTGAATGCACAGTTTTGTAAGTAGAATTGGCAACCCGTTTTCTTTTAAATGTGCAGTCAGCAGTTTAAGTTTTTTTACGTTTATTGAATAAAGAAACGAAAACATGCAGGCAATCACTAGGTGGCAGTATTTCACGTCTTGACCTCCATTGTCAAAATAACCGTACTTTATTACAACAAGGATAGACAATGTTAGCTGGGTTTTCTATTCAACTTATTCAAAATAACAAAAATTCAGTTGACTATGTGTGTTTCAGTCTACTGCGTAGTGCGGCTAATTTATGGACATTAGCCCAATGAAGTAACATGCTCCACATGACCAGCTGTGGGATTTAAACTTTAAACTAGAATGTTGGCAAAATGTCATCTATAGAAATGCGGCAAATCTGAATCTAAGTCTTGTGTAAAAATAGTTTTTTATTTCAAATGTTATAAATAAACAAATTTGATACTAAGAAGTGATATCAAGCCATTAATGTGCCAATCATTAAGATTTTATGATGATTTGTATGTTTCGCATTATGTACATAACAGGTATTCAGGGTTCATAAAAGAGTATAGTGGGTGTGAAATCTAAAAACGTGGTGTGCCTAAGTACTCCCGTGTAGACAAAGCATCTGGTTTTGATTTGAGGCCCCTAAGTCCTTTGATATAGAAGCTATTGAAAAAAAAGAGTTTCCCCATTGAAAACAATGGTACTTAAACTCACATGTAGACAAAGCATCTGGTTTTGATTTGAGGCCCCTAGGTCACTTAATGTAGAAGTTATTGAAAAAATAGCGAGAGAATTTGAAAGGGACATATTATGGTTTGTCTTTAATCTCAACAAAACTGAGTGAATGTCACACAGTTTACAGCGTGAATTGGCAAATAAGTTAATCGAATATCCAACGTCCAACATGAAACTAATTTCACCTATGAATGTCAGTCGAATATTCAACGTCCAACGTGAAACTAACTTCACTGCGGTGTGAACTTAGTTTCACGTTGGACGTTGGATATTCGACAGACATTCAGATATTTGCCAAGTCACGCTGTAAACTGTGACATTCACTAAATTATGTACAGACATCCTCATGTACACACAAGCTTAAAGACAAACAATACTTTCTCCCTTTGAATGTGTAATAAAAATGGAAATACCATGATTCTCTATGGGGAAATCTCTATTTTTGTCAATAGAATCTACATCAAGTGACCTAGAGGCCTCAAATCAAAATAAGTTGCTTTGTCTACATGGGAGTTCTAAGGCACACCTCAAGATTTTAGGATTTTCAACTCCTTTGATTTTTTTATTGAATTTATTTTAAGTACCATTGTTTTCTATGGGGAAAGTCTTTTTTTTTTCAATATCTTCTAGATCAAGTGACCTATGGGCCTCAAATCAAAACCAGATGCTTTGTCTACATGGGAGTTCTATGGCACACCTAAAGATTTTAGGATATTCAACTATTTAGATTTTTTATTGAATTTATTTTAAATACCATTGTTTTCAATGGGGAATCTCTTTTTTTCAATAACATCCACATCAAGTTACCTAGGGGCCTCAAATCAAAACCAGATGCTTTGTCTACATGGGGGTTCTAAGGCATAACTCAAGATTTTAGGACTTTCAACTATTTCGATTTTTTCATTGAGTTTATTTTAAATACCATTGGTTTCAATGGGGAAACTCTTTTTTTTTCAATAGCATCTACATCAAGTGACCTAGGGGCCTCAAATCAAAACCAGATGCTTTGTCTACATGGGAGTTCTATGGCACACCTCAAGATTTTAGGATTTTCAACTCCTTTGGCACTTGACCTTGAAGATATTGAAAAACAAAAAATCAAAGGAGTTGAAAATCCTAAAAGCTTGAGGTGTGCAACCTCAAGGTGTTGCAAAGGTATGCAACAATGTTCTCTCTGTATGATTAAGGTATTCAGTGGTGTAATGTGTAATTCACAGTACCCATGCTAGCAGGCCACCGCCATGTGTAAGATCAGAATACAGAAGTTGCCGACGTTGCATCGATTGATTCCGTTTCAGCACCACCATGGTGAACAGCTCTCATTAAGAGCTTCTTAAGAAGCTTCTTTGGCTTGATCTTAAGGTTCTCCGAAGAATACAGTTAAGAACGCATCTGGGAAACACCGCGCTCATAGCGCTCCTTCTTTGGAGCCTTCTTAAGTCCTTAAGAAAGATTGAATCTGGGAAACCCGGCCATTCTCAGCTCTGTGACTGTGAATGAGACAAACCCCCTGCCATTCCTCACCTGTGCTGCTTAATATCTTGGCAAGCCAATGAGTAACACATAGGGAAGCCAATGCTACCTATAGTGTCGTTTCTAAACTACAGTGTGCCTGTTAACACCTCTACTATCACCGTACTTTCACATGTTCTGTATCTTGCACTGACTTGTAAAGGTCTGATTGTATGCACCGAATGTTGTGTGTATTTAAAACTTTTAACACTTTAGGCTATTTGGGGGATTTTGCTATAAATGCATAGTGAATGTTCAACGACGACTTAAAGGTAGAGAGACACGTGTCTGGGTGGTAGGGGAAGGGTCCATTTTGTAGCATGACATGGTGACATAAATTGACTATTTAGCACATAAAACTTGATTTGGTAATGCCAGGCAGGGCTTATATCTACTCTTGAGTCTAAGCTTTCAGAAGGTATCTGGCATTACTATGTTATAATAACTGAATTAACATGGCTCTGGTGCTATGGGTCAGAGGAGGGACATCACAATGTAAAGGGGTTAATGTAATCCTTGCTAATTGCTGCTAAAATAGAGACAACTGCTGCTCAGACATTTGCATTTGGTTTTGTGCACTGTAATAGGTATTGATCTGATCAAAGGGTGATGGTGAAAGATGTTCAATAACTAAAGGCCTGAGAGAATTGTTTGTGTTTGTGACATGCTCAGCATCATGTCATGCCATATATAGAGGCAACATCTCGGAGAACTGTCACCCTACCATCCACTCCAGAGAGGGCCTATTGCAGGCCCTGCAGATGGTGTCGGGAAACTTTCTTGTTCCCTTTCTGGTTCTATATTTACCACATTTCTTACCACCTTTTTCTTCTTGCACTCTTACACAGATGTCTGTATATGTACATGATTGTGTGTCTGCCTGTGTGTGTGTGTGAGAGAGAGATTGCCTTTTTCTGAACTACTGATTCTATTGGTCCTGACTTGACCTCTCTTGTTCTTGATGTTGTCTCTCATTGGTTCTTTACTTCTAAGCTCTAGACCCCTTTGGTTCCGTACACCTAACACCTAAGCTCTAAATGCTCTATGTGGTACAAAAACTGAATTCATTGGATTTCATTTGTTGTTTTTGTATACACAATACATACTGGTATGCACATACCACCAGCACACATGGGCTCTCTACATAGCTATTGTAGCCACTAAATGAAGAAATTCTCAGGAACTTCCCTGTGATTTGTAACAAGTAGCAAGCAGCACACAATGTGACTATGTTACCTAATCAGAAGAACTCCCCTAGTTTCCTCGACTTGTCTTTGTAATATACATGTACATGCCTCGGCTAAATTGCTGATGCTAAGCAGGTGAAGGCCTGGTCAGCAGTTGGATGGGAGACTTCTTAATTGTTAATGAATGCAGTGTTGTTGGGTGGCTGAGCAAAACAATCAATCCCAATGCCCACATGCAGAAACTGGGAAACTGCACTACAGTGGAGGCCGACCATCAAATGAGATGTTAAACCTACATCATGACTCTGGCCATAAGAGTGCAGTCAAGCCCCCTTAACTCATTCCACCATATTCCTCACTCTCCATCTCCAGCGGAATGTTCTGGCACTTGATGGCTGTTCTGCGAGACATCATTCAATAGTACTACACATTAGTGGTGGTTAGTGAGGTTCCCCTAGCCTGGCTTCCGCGGCAAATAAGGTCGTAGGAGCTTAGTCTGGTGAACCTACCATAATATCTGCCTTCTGAGAGGGGGGCTTAACCAGCATCTATCAGATGCCTCACTGGCGCTGGAGGGGAAAGCTCGTTTCTCATTGGTTCCCACTTTTTTGGGAACGGAAACGAAAACGGCAGCCTCGCCAGACTGACTAGTTCGCGAAATTCAATGTAGCGTCACAGAAAGTATGGGCGGGCCCAGGCTAAGGTTCCCCACCACTAAAAGCACTTTGGATGCCTTGAAAATCTCTACATAATAAGATGTTGTTCTCATAGTTACATATGTAAGCAGTACTCTTTCTTTAGGAGTACTGCTCCTGACGGGAGTGATCAACAAAACACATACATCTCAAACTCAGGGACAACTAAATGAAACAATGCTTTCTTAGGATTTGGATCATCTGATGGCTGGGATAGAGGAGATGGTAGGATACTCAGGTCGGCAGCATTGGAAAGAGCAAGATCAAAATGAATTGCTTACTTATGAGAATTTTTCACATCAGGAGGATTGTATGTAAAATATCACGCAAAAAGTATACAGATCAGGAGCACAGCATACTTTTGTGTATTTTGTGTTCTATTTCGAGTGATAGCTTAAGTTATGACAGATAAGAATATGCCTACATATAGTAATCACAGGGTTCCCACGGGTCAGCTGGAAAGTCACTGAATTTTAATGCAGTCTGCTCCACACATGGGACGTTAGTTTTGATGTTCAGCACCTAAGGTGAAAAGCTTCCACCGTAGAGAAGGACATTCTTGGGTGTTGTAGAAGTATGAAGAAGAAAGCATCTCTTTCCTTTCATGAGTGTGATTGAATGCACTGAAATAGGCCCTCCAGCTGTGTGGATCCATGTGATGGCATCACAGGATTATTGTCAGGGGACGGGAGATCCGTAGAACAAACAGGCTTCTCTGCTCTTTCTTGTCTATCGAAGAACACACCACTCTCTAGGGACGGAATTAGCGCTACAATGGCTCAGCTGCCATATGGCATTTAAATAGGGGCTAAGCAACATTCTGTTTTTCTCTCTCACAAGCTCCCTCTAAAGACCGCTGTATTGCATTGTATTGCTCTGCATTCTATTGGAGGCGGTCCGCGCTGCTGAACATTGCAAGTGCTGTATCTACCACTACAGACCACGGTGGCACATTCTACACCGTTCGTTCGCCGTGTAATGACTCATTTTAGCATCATAAACAGTATGAAACGGATTAATTGAATGAAAAATGTGGCATAGTGGACCTTTAATGGATCCCTACCCTGCCTAAATCTCAGCCTTGAAGCTGCTTATTGTCTCACTCATGACCTGATTGATTGAAGTTTCAGGTTGATATTGCAGTTACTTGACACTGTCAGAAGGGGGCAAATCAAGCTTTATTCAATCCAACATGAGGCAGAATTTTAGCCTGGCTTCCACGACTAATAAGCTTGTCTGACCTGGCTTGGCTTGAGTTGGCTCCGGTAGGCACCGGAGAAATCCGATGTGGTTTGGACCTGGGCTGTACTGGAAGATGTTACCGAGTACAAACATATTAAAGATTACTCAACAAAAGAGCTCCCACTCACAATGGATTCATAATTAGCACGTAGACACCTTAAAACACATTAAAAGATAGAAAACCAGAAAAAATAAGCCTGCCTGAAAACATATTGAGACAAAATAGATGATGGTATAAATTGCAACACAGGCTACACAATGTGTGTACCGGTATCACGTTTAATGTTTAAAAAAATGGACGAATTTGATACAAGCAGTGGAGCAAAAATGTTGTATGCAGTATTTGCGGTGCATATGGGCGCACAGCCACAAAATATGGCAAGAATGAGAATAAGACAGGCGGACTAAATAAAAAAAAAAAAAACGAAAAGTCAACCAAAAAGAAAGTATGATGTGTTTGCGTTTAGATTCACAGTTGGGGATGACGAGCGACTCATTTGTGTTCTGTGTCTTAGGCCTCATACTGTCTGCTGCCAGTTGTCTAACATTGCGCAGACACTTGGAGACTTCACATCCAAATCATGCTGATAAGCCCTTTTTTTCAACGAAAACTCGCAGAATTAGTAGGAAAAGCGAATGGTGAAAGCTGCATTAGCGAAAGATGTGCGATGTCTCCGCTCTTTGCAAGGAGATGGGAGCTGATTATAAAGCTGTGCTGTTTTGCAGTGAAGCCAGGTGGCTCTCCCGTGGCAAGATACTCGTTTCTCATTGGTTCTCACTTTTTTGGGAACAGAAATGCCTTAAACTGGCAGCTTTGTATGACTGAATAGTTCGCAAAATTCAATGTAGCGCCACAGGAAGTATGGACGAGCCCAGGCTAGCAGACTTCTTAATTTCCTGTTAGATTGACAAATATAGAGGCCTGTATGGAGCACAATTATTGGTAGGCTACGTGAATCACATGGTTTTTTCATAGGTATATTGTTTGTGAGAGTGTTCACAAATGTAGCTTTGTCTGTCCGACCCACAAAATAGTTTTTTATATGATATCCTAGATGAGTGTTTGGAAAGGTCGCTGCCCGAGGTGCCGAAGTGCCAAAGACCACGCTGGACCTGTGCGGGATAGTCTAAATGAGAAGTCGGCAAGTGCATCCCCCGTATGATGAAAATCAATATGTGATTTGTGGTCAGACAGACCATTTGGAGAGTGGGTGCGCAGCCAAAAAGATTTTTAAGCAGGTGCCAGACAATCGTCTCAAGACAGTAAGAAAAAGGTAGGTCTGCACACTGCACATTAGCTCCAAAAACATATACTTTATTTATTTAAAAACATGTAATGTTATAAATGTAATATTATAGGCATATCTGATGAAGATCCAGGGGATGGAAACGTTGCATGCTTTGTAACTTTCACAAATCATAACAATGTGATTTGTGGTTGGACAGACAAACCTGCAAACAACACAGTATGATTATCAAAAAAGTATTTATTAAATATTTCTTCATTTTAAAGCGCACCTCTTGCAGGCAGATTACAGAAGGCTATTTCAGGCTAATACTAATATTTCAGGCTAATACTAATACTATTAATGTTGTCGGATTTCAGGGTAGTAGAATAATAGGCTATAAATTCACATATCACAATGAACATAATGCTTCATGATTTAAGTCTCTAAATGACTACCACGAAGAGTAATAATTTTTCTCCCTAATATTCATTGGAATGCCAAATCGCTAACCACAAACTCTCCAGAAACCTTAAGGTCTTGACACGCCTACGTCACACGATGAGCGACACTCCGGGCAACATTTGAAATCGTAATAGAAAAATAACCTGTTTTTACATTTGGGATTATTAGATATTGTATTTGTTTGTTTGAGTATCTGCGTTAAGCAAAATTCATTTTCCGA
Organism: Limnothrissa miodon; assembly: GCA_017657215.1. NCBI lineage: Eukaryota > Metazoa > Chordata > Actinopteri > Clupeiformes > Clupeidae > Limnothrissa > Limnothrissa miodon. The sequence goes on from JAGFZM010001950.1 coordinate 38,544, forward strand.
TTTGTTTCAGAGTCGAAAATCCAATTTCATGTCATTTTTCGTTTTACGATTTCGATTTCAGAGACAAAAGTCCAATGAACGCAAGGTACACGGACCTTTCTAGTTGCATTTTCAGTTTTTTATTGATAAAAGTGGTGTGTGTGATAACGTCATATTCCCCCAAAACGAACTGTCACATATGTTTTGGTGTATCGCAAAAAAAGAAATCTACCTTTGACACATATACATGTGTATGTATTACCTGATAACACCATTTCTTACAATCTATTGATATAATGGTGATCTTACTTTCTGATCTTGAGATGGTATGGGAGAGAAGTTTGGCATCTGAACCGAAAGGATGGGCTAATTTACACCTTAGAAATAGTCTAGATGGGCCAACCACAGTTTATCAGTCGCTGTGATTTGTGTCTGGGCAATAGAGTTGGCAAGTAACCCAGAAGCCTGTAGTTTTTCTGGTTAGCATTTAATGGCATCCGGTCCCCAAGGTTTTTCCCTGGGAAATCCAATGTTAATTTTGGAGTCCCGTCTCAAAGAAGGTGTGAGCGAAAGCACGTGAGTAGATGACCTCCGCATTTGATGGAGGATTAAAAAAAAAACATGTCATGGATGACGGGTTTGCAAATTTGGAGTCTAATGACAAAATAAATAAGATGTTGCTATCACTAGGCTAAAGCTGGAAGACCGGTTGACTAGACTGTTAGTGGTGCTTGTATTGAATGCCATGTACATGAAGGCATAGACTCCATGGTAACCAGAGCTATACAAAACCATGCTCGACCACGTCATCCCTTTTCAAAGAATTTTCGCTGTTAGCAGAGGGATAGCAACAGTCATTTATCATCATTACAATGCATCTAAAAACACACCCAGACAATATTGCTACTCTTTTTATGGATGAAAAAGAAATGCCTAGGTCCTCGTAGGTCAGACACTGCCGTATATGTTGTTTTGTTAACTGAGCCATTCATTTTCCCATAGGGGTTTTCCTTTTGGGACCGGAAGTGGGTGATTCTTGTTTTGGATCACATATTTGGCTGTCTATTTCCTGAAAAATAGGAATGATTATATTTTATGGTTTTATCAGGACCATACCATACTTAGCTATACAGAGGTACAGAAACGTTTCCCGTGACATCCTGAAATTTTCGATCCACTGCTGATCGGAGAAAGTCGGTACAACCACCGTCCACCATTCTGCACTTCTTGGATGAACCCAAACAATAGGTGAGGCACGCCGCGCGGGTCTCAGATAAAACTGTAATATTTGCAAATGAAAACAACATTAGCTTACTGTTTTAGCGAAATGGACGTACATCAAATTTCAATTCATGAAAGTACGCTTACCAGTCGTCTTAGCCTGAGACGTCACATTCTGTGCTCTTGTGAGAGGAGGGCATTCAAAGAAAGTAAAATAATCCCTCGCCTTTCTGACTCTCTGTTTCTTTCAGCTCTCCCGATTTCCTCTTCGAGATTAAGTCTCGTTCTTTCCTGCATCGCTAGTATAACTGTTTTCAGCAACATAGCACAGATAAACGTAGCAGCCATCTCAACTTCTTCCATTATTGTTGTTGTTTCCTGCACCTGATCACTGACGATACTAAGCGTAAACGTTCGCGTCGTCATGACAACGCGATGACGTCTTGGCAAAAGTTCCTCTCAGTCGTTTCTAATGGAAACGCAAGGCTGAAAGGGCCGTTATATTTAATTTCCCCCCTCACCGTGAAGGTCCGGTAAAATTACCCTGAAGTTCCGATAGTGGAAACGGGGCTTATGTGTCCATTTTGCCCATCATGCTCTCCTACCCCTGTAGTCTGTATTCGCCTGTGATAGAAAACTGCCGGGAAAAACGAGTGAATCAGTAAAGGCGTACAAATGTACGTCAATTTGAACATTAGCTATGCAGTTAACCCGCCCTCAAGAAAACGCCAGGCCGCCTGCAGACAGACCCACTAGAGGCGATACATTTGCATATCATTAATATTCATAAGAATCCTCTCGAGCTATCCCTGCTCTCCTTTTCACCTAACTGAAATAGCTTGAAACAAGACAACCACAGCATATTTTTTGTCGAAACCAACTCTCATGACATTATTTCAGACAAGAGACCACCACAAAATTTATGAAAATACGATGGAATGAGACCTTTAAAAGGCAATGCTCTACTCTACTTGATCAATAAAACAATAATTCTTCTCTCTGTTGATGGAGACATAGGTGCTGGTTGTTTATATCACTCCTAGACCAAATAGGAAGGCTAAAGGCCTTCTCTTCCTGACGTGCTCGAGCCCAATTCTGGCCAGAAAGAGAGACTCAAGAATGTCAGCAGATTGTTTGTGGCAGCTAAACTGTGCAGCGCCTGTTGCTGACCTTCAACCAGTCAAAGAAGAATCCTATTTACACATACATGTTTGGAGAATCACACAAGAATCAGTTTGTTAACCCACTCATTGTTATCAAAACCTTCTGTTACAGGTCACTTTAACTTTTGTCATTAAAACACTTTTTCACCAATCAAAACTGATTCATTTAACTCTTATAATGTTCTGATATATGAATGAAATTAATCAAACACTCTTTTAATTAATACACTCAACATATAATTAAGACAATTCAAAATTCCCCCACACTAGTCATTGTCATTGATAATAATTTAGAAAATATACCCAAATAATAAAGTAATTTTAATTAAAATAATCAACATTTGTAAATATAAATATATAAATATCGATATAGAGCAATTTCTACTCAGTAGCCTACATAGCATAACAGGGTGGAAAATGTATAGCTAATTTAACTCTAGCTCTGTGTGAGCAACATTTAGCTAGCTCACATTGTACATTACCAGCACTCAAATAGCTACTTTTAGTATGTTTCCAAAAATAATTTTTCCAATAAATATTACCCTTAAAGCCTCTATGTGTAGGATTTATCTTCTATTTATCTTCGTCTTTTATCAAAAATATATTTTTTATTTTAAAAATATAATGTAAAACGATGGTAATTACCTCCATGAATAAATTGTAGTGTTCCGGTAAACTTGGTAATTTCCATTTATATATTGATATGGCTGGGGACCAAAGAAGAATATCCATTTTGCGCCGCCATTTTCAAAAGTACGGGTTCTTGTAGGGGAGAGCAGTATCGTATATTCAGCTCCGCCTTTCGCGTTTCCGCTCAGAGACTGAGTAGCAGAAACTGAGATAAGAGCGAGCGAGCGAGCGTTCGGCCTCCGTAGCAAGAAATTAGGATTGTGGGAAGGGGAGGGCTAATATATTTTATTCAAACGTATGCAGTATACCACTTCGCCGATAGATGGGGAATTCTGATACGATCCTACACATAGAGGCTTTAATACATACTAACAGGGTAGAACTTTAAGAGTTCCTCAGAGCGGCTTGGTTTGTTTGTTATTTGAAAAAAATTGAGAAAAATACAGGAGAGTGACATCTAGAGCTTACCTTAGTTTTTCAGGTGAATTTCCCGCCAAAAACAAATTGTGTCACTTCCTGAAAGTGACTGAATGGATTTGTAGTCTTTTTAGGGAGCAAAGAAACTATGGGCTAACAGGGTGGAAAAGGAATGCAGGGACATGTAATATATTATATAATTACGGATTACCAGATTTGTTTGTTTCTCTAAAGGTACTATACCCTAGTCATTAAAAATAGTAAAGCATATATTTTGGTTATTATAAATGTATAGTTTATATGAGGAAGCTGAATACATTGCATTGGGGACATGCTAAAATAAGCGCATATTCCAGAGAAATTGTGCTCTAAAGAGATGTAAAAATAACAGTAATAATAATAATTTACTTTTGTTAGAGCAATAGAAAACACCTAAACACATAATAAAGCAGGTTTGTTACAAAGATTAGTCTATTTCTATAAAATAATAAGAGCCAGTTAAACACAAGGACACGAATTTGTGGCCCAAAACAAGAATCACCCATATGCAAAATGCAACTTAGCTTATCAATGTCGTTCAACATTCACCGACTTGCCTACTTATCACAACTTAATAAAAACGTAATTAGGTACAGTAGTTAGGTGCAGATGGCGGCTAGTTCAACTGCAAACAAGACTCACACACAGTAATTTTGTTGGAGTTTCACTTACTGTCACAATTGTGCACGCCTCCCAGGTTGTCCAAAGTGGGCTATGTTGGCCGGGACTCTTCGGTGGCGCGAAAAAGTTTGCCATTTCCGGTCTCACATGAGCCTGAGACAGGAGCCTGCACCGGAAGAGGTACCACGCTGGAGGTCTGCGCTAAGACTGCTCTGAAATTTTAAGAGGTCGCTGGTGTTAATATTTGGTGTGTTGTTGATGAGGCTTTTGATTGGCTTGTATGGTGTTCGACAGCATATTTATGCGGGTTCATGTAAACGGAAACTTATTTGAAAACAATGTATATGCACAAAGTTATTTTGGAAAACAGAGGAAAGAAAATATTAGTTTATCAAAATACCTAGCTATGTGTAAACGTAGCCTAAGGCTGCACCAAACGATCGTTTTTGGGGTGAAAATCTGCGAAAGTGTAAAATTCTCTTTTAAATGAAGGCAAAACAGACTTTTGACATAACCTACAGATATTTATTGTGCCATACCCGTCTTCTATAGCCTGATTTGATCAGCCGCTTAGGGCGTACTCACACTAGGCAATCCATACCGTACCCGAGTACACTTCACCTCTGAAGTCCGGTTCCTTTGACCAGTGTGAGTGCTTCGAACTGTACCCGGCTACGGTACGCTAGTACGCTTGGGAGAGGTGGACTCGGGTACGGTTCAGCTGGACTCGGGCACGGTACACTTGTAGTGTGATCGCAAGCATACCCGAGCATGGAGAATCACTTATGAGGGAATAAACTAAATAACGTTCCATGTCCTCTTTGAGAATATTAAAGCGGGCGGTTGTTATAGTAACAAAAACACGCTAAATGTAAAGATTCCAGAACACAGCAACTCAACCGTGCCCGAGTACGATTCGATATGTGCAGTGTGAGTGCGGACAAGAACCAGAGACAACCGTACTCCGGCACGGTACGGGTAAACTGTACCTAGTGTGAGTACACCCTTACACTTCGTTTCACTTCGTGCAGAGCGTCTGAGCCCCAGCCATAGGCATTCGTTCGCTTGACAGTGGGTGGGATACTTTCTACTTCAAGCAATCGCTACTGCTTGGTCGTGACATATGCTATGCACCGGAACACACCTAGCGGTATCATCGTAGTAATTTTGAGCATATCGAAAACATGTGCATTAACAACCGTTGTCGATTCTGCAATGTAAATCTACAAATCAAACAATATCAAATTTAAACTTGATATTTGACAGCAAGTCAAAGGATGAAAACATAAGTAGTCAGCTATCTAAGGTTGGTTCTGAGCAGTACACCACTTCGCTTAAGTAGAATGTGCACTAAATGCTTTAGAGTAGTCGTCGGATTACAGAACGACATGGGCATTATTAGCACTTGGAGAAAGTACATCGTCTTTTTAAAAAAGGGGCAGAGAACCGACACCATCGAAAACTCAGAGGGAAGTAATAAAAGTCTCGAAAGTCTACCGCCACGTGCCAGGGTAACCGAGGTGGGTAAAACAACTGTATGAAGTTGGCCATCTTCATGGCAGCCTAAAAGTACAAGCTATTACGTGTTTTCCTGCTTTTCCCCTTCGGTTTTCAGCTCAGTCCAACCAATGTTATATCTCCTAAATATTTTAATTGCTGAAACGTTAGGCTAGTTAGAAAATGTGATGCCAATGAACTAATTAAGCCAACTATGCCAGCTAACCAAGGTGCTAAATAACCTGATTTGATCAGCTGCTTTCACTTCGTTTCACTTGTTCTGGCTTTAACTCCTTCATGTCAGGAATAATTTCCGAAACAGACCGTATAGCTTCGATGACATCTATCTCTTCAGCTTCGTTCAATGCTGCTTGAACTACACCAGGAATTTCAGATTGAGCGCTAGAGTTATCGCCTTCAGCCCCCAATCTGTTCGCTGATTGGCTGATACGATTTCTATTCGAAGCTAACGGAAGCTAATCATTTGATGGAGGTAAATTAAATTGACCAGAAGCACTAGGCGGCGTTGGCCTGGCTAAGTCTTCTAGCCTACTACTCCATCAATGAAGTTGTCCCCGGAATGAGATGTTCTTTTGAGACTTACCTATAGCGATAGGTGCCTCAGCTCTATCAGTGCATCCAAAATTGTTGAAATTTATGTCTGCTACTCCATCAGAATCGGTGTTATTAGTTGAAATGACTATAGCACGGCAAATTCAAGGTCCGTTGGATGTCCTACATGTTGTTTTTCCTGCTGGTGCATACTTGTGACATACAAGTCTATAAAACGCTTTTCTTAATCATTTGACACAAGATTGGAGTTTTTCACTCTGGAGGGTGGCTTCATTGTTTTGCATTTTCAAGCCCCCAAATGGCATTACCACGTAAATGATATGGACATTCGAAAATATATTTTGTGTTTTTCCGCCTGGAGCGTTGTCGTATAAAGTGCCTGTAAAAGATAAGGACATGTCTGTGGACAAAATCTGCAGGATGTTCCAGGTTCTGTCAAACAATTCATACTATGAGTGTTTGTGGCATGCTTCTTACTTAGCTTGACACTGTACGATAAGTTATAGTCTACTGATAATGCTATATTTTGTAGTATCAATCATTACGATACAGTTGTTTATATTTTACTAACACAGTGATCTGTATTAATGTGTAATTCTGTCCTGTTCAACAGGTAAACTGAGGCAGTCTGTACATTACAGATGACAAACATTGCCGTTTTTGTTAGGATTTTGAAAAAGCTGAAATAGATTTTTTTAATGTTTACAAGGTTTTAATTGCAATGTATCTGTTACAGTTATTACGAAGTGATAGTTAATGCACTTTTTCACAACGACCTTATTACAACATTTAAGAGTTAAGTTTTACATGTATTTTGCAGGTCTCTAAAAAGTCCAGACAGCACACATACGTCTGGTCGCCCCTGGGCCACTGTAGAAGGATTCAGGCTAAAATAATTCCGTGCATACACCGTTGTTTTCAAAAAAGTTTCCGTTCACATTAAGCTGCATAAATATGCTGTCGAGAGCCGTCATACCTACGCTAAGCCTATGGGCCACAGTGTAGGAAGAAGGAGAAAGCCATACAAGCCAATCAGAAGCCTCATGCCATTACTTGGGGACAACCACCTAATTTAAAGCTGTCCGCCCAGGTCGGACCCAAAAGCTATGTTTTATCTGTTTTTCGCAGTTTGCACGCAAATGTGAATACGGAGTTTTCCAAAATCTCCACTTTTGCCAGAGTTTTTAGAAAGAAAGTTTTCAGAGGCGACATCTCTGTTTGTGTGTAAATGAAAGGCGCAAACGAAGGGGAAAGTGTCCGTTTTTAAGAGAAAACGTATATGTGTAAACAGGGTCTTAATCATTCCTTACCATGAAAAATGTCAAACCACTTTGTTGCCACAGCCTCCATGCCGCTTTTTGTTTTGATGACACATGCGGCGGTGCGACACTGGTGGCTGCTGACTGTTGGCTAATTGAAATTTCTATCTGCAATAGCCTACTCCACACACAACTTCGGCGCACACACAACTTCGGCGCACACACAACTTCGGCGCACACGCAACGATTAACTAACAGGACTGAACGGTGTATTAGAAGGCTGACACTTTGAATGAAATTAAAAAGTGTGAACAGCGCCGTTCACAGACACTAGTATCGAGTTACACAGTACATTCAGTTCAAGTTCATCAAAATTATGCTTCTTCTTATTTCTTGCAGGTGGACCTGATGCCCGAGCTGATTGCTAATTGGCCACACCCGTGGGCGTGGCTTGCAGTATAAAGAGCCATTTCCTCTTCTGTTTGAGAGGCCATTCTTACTTTGATTTTGAACATGCAACACCACACTCAGTCATTACAATACTAACAGCATGCATACATTACTGATTACTGACTTGGACACATCTCACTGTCTTTGTTTAGTTGTTTGTTGATTTGGTGTTTTGTCCTTGAGTTAATAAACATGTTTTTGTATTTTTTTAATAACCAACCTCTCGCCTCCCTCTTTTGTTACGGCCTTTTCCCCTAGTTCGTAACAATAGTAACTGCAATAAGTGATTTATTGAAACTTTGAAATAAAGTGTAATAACCCAAACGTGAGTTCTGCCAAGAAGCCAAAACCAAGAAGCCGCTGCCGTATAGCAGCAGCAAGCGGAAATGGCATACTTCTGCACATGCGTAGTCAAAATCGGGTTTCCTGTCTAAATTAGGTAGCCCTCATCATCCAATTACCAGCCTATTTTGTAAAATGAGACGAGAAATGGTGACTGTTAAATTGTTTGGATCAACAATCTTATTTCCTGCAACAAGCTTAACCATCACGGCTATTCAGCAACTTCTGAACACCTGAATGTAATTATGTTTAACAAGAACGCCACTGTCTCAAACTGCTCTTTGGGGTTACTGTTTCCTCGCCTACTGTTTGCACTCCCGTTCTTGACTTCACAAGTTTAAACTTGCAAGTACACAAGTCCGTTCTTGGAGTTGAGATACGGCCACGCTTTTTGACCTCAACACTTAGAAGCCTTTATTTAAATGACAAAATTAAGACCCCGTTTACACATATACGTTTTCTCTTAAAAACTGACACTTTCCCCTTCGTTTGCGCCTTTCATTTACACACAAATGGAGATGTCACCTCTGAAAACGATTCTTTCTGAAAACTCCGGCAAAAGTGGAGATTTTGGAAAACTCCGTATTCACCTTTGCGTGTAAACTGCGAAAAACAGATAAAACTTAGTTTTTGGGTCCGACCTGGGCGGACTGCTGTCTGGTGGGAGAACTTTGAAAATGAGGTGGTTGTCCCGGAGGAATGGCGTGAGGCTTCTGATTGGCTTGTATGGCTTTCTCCTTCTTCCTACACTGCAGCTCATAGGCCAGCAATAAATATGTGCATATCTTAAATGGACAACAAAAAATATAAGCATAACAATTTAACAGTTCTAGTATAAGTATATGGACAATAAGATAAAAATAAAAATAGCCTAATGATATAAAAATTACAATGTCAGTGGATAAGTCTATAAAAGTCATACGGGTTCATGCATCAGTCAAGTATGCAGGTCAAGTAACAGGTTACAGTTATTGGGTGTAACCTGGGTACAAATGACTTCCTAAGTCTGTCTGTTGTGCATGTCAAGGAGCGTAGTCTCCAGCTGATCAAGCTCTTCTGCTGCATGATAGTGCTGTGGAGTGAATGACAGTCATTGTCCAGGATGTTGAGTAGCTTTTTCAGTTTCCTTTTGTCTGATACTGAAGTGGTGCACAACAGTTCAGCTCCCACAACAGAGCCCGCTCTCCTTACCAGCCTGTCTAGTCGCCCAGCATCCCTCTTCTCAGTGCTTACTCCCCAGCATACCATAGCATAGAAGAGGACGCTGGCAACAACAGACTGGTAAAACATCCAGAGAAGCTTGCTGCAGACGTTGAAGGACCACAGCCTCCTCAGGAAGTACAACCTGCTCTGCTCCTTCTTGTAGAGTGCTTCTGTGTTGACTGACCAGTCCAGTTTATCATCCAGGTGTATTCCCAGGTACTTGTATGTATGTTTTCACCACCTCCACATTAACCCCCTCTATGGTGACTGGCATCAGGGCAGGCTTGGACCTCCTGAAGTCCACCACCATCTCCTTGGTCTTGGCAGTGTTGAGTTGTAGTTGGTTGAGTCTGCACCATTGCACAAAGTTCTCCACCAGGCACCTGTATTCCTCCTCCTGCCCATTCCTGATACAACCCACAATTGCAGTATCGTCTGAAAACATCTGCATGTGACATGACTCCGTGTTGTAGCAGAAGTCAGATGTGTACAGGATGAACAGGACTGGAGAGAGCACTGTTCCCTGTGGAGCTCTGGTGCTACTGATGACAGTATCAGAGAGGCAGTCCTTCAGTCTGACGAACTGTGGCCGCTCCGTCAGGTAGTCTTCAATCCAGAATACCAGGATTGAACACCACGTAGTTTCATATAAAATCCAATTAAATTACCAATTAAAGCAACACACCACCGTACTTCAATATTGAAATATGTTCTCCCTCTAAGTTAGACGAGTTGATACCTACCTGTCTCGTCTCTGTGCGTGCACACAATCGCACGGGTGCTCAATGCTACTTTGATAGCATTTAATTTAACCCACTTCTTTCAATGTGTACCAAACAGCCTTGAAGTTAGAAGCGACCAAGCAAATCCATGTCTTTCATATTTACATGCGGATACTCGAATAGTTCCCTAAGGAAATTGTGGTGACACAAAATAAAACATAGCGATTTTCTAAGCAGATAACGAGAACTATAAATGGCGGAAGAACACTTGGGAGCGCAGTAACATCACAGACGGTTGATGAAGCGGACAAATGGGGTAAGTGTGTGCCGGATATGTGCATGTGATGAGTATTTGTATGGAATGTTCTGACTGTTTATTTGTTCATGTTAGATTCATTAAATTAAAAACCCTGACTACATTCATTAAACACACCCTCACTATGTTCATTATTTGACTAATTCCCTTATTTATGTTTTTATATATTAATTTACATATTTGTAAATAGCCCATTTACAGCACTTTTCCCCTTTACCATCTCTTTCCCAATGTTATGTACTTGCCTACCTACATACCATAAGGTCCATAGAAGTAATCTTCTGGCTCCTGTCCTCTGCTGGTCTTCATCACCCACCTGAGGTCTCCTCTTTGAGTTGATCTCATCCATCTTGAAAGAGGGAAATAGAAAAGGTTATATAGATTGATTACACAAGCTAACATATTCCACAGTAAACATTATCAATTTATCGGCTTTTGATTCTGACCGGATACTCCTTCACTTTGTCGCCATCTAGTGTTCTTTTTACGCAAAATACATAAGTACTTACCTTTAAACTCCATTTACTCCCCCTATAGACAAACTAAAATTTGATTAGGTCTATGGCAATGTTAACTTATACCAGTTTAGAGTTATTTTTATGTTACTAAAAATGAAAACTAAGCACCTCTGCTATAAAGGTCAATGTGTTAGTATTCCTTACATTGACCGTTGACATTGATCCTACCCTAACCCTGGGAGGTGACCTAGGGTGACCTGGTCTGCTTGGCCTGGTCAGATGGAAAGGTGACCTTTAGTGACTACTAACTTACTAACAGCCTAGGATGTCCTGTGCACACTGTCCAGTATTCTGGACCACATCCCCAGGAAAATTATTCAGACATTTTATTCATATTTTTAATTTGTAACTACTGGGACTGGGGACTGGGGCTTTGTGTACAGGATGTCTGGGGTCAAGCTCTAATTAAGGAAAGCTAGCACAAGTGGTGTGGCAGGTGGTGTTTGTTGCCATGGGTGGCCACCTTAACTATAAAGCACTGGGGGAACCCTGCATTTGCATGCTGTGAGATTCTGTGCATAATAGACATATTTGAGTGTGTTTGATTGTGTACATGTGTCTATGATTCACTGCTCCACAGTAGGAACATGACTACAAGTATGCGACGTACAGAGATAGCCTGAGAGTTTTAGATCGTTCACAATAGGCGGTGAAATACATACATGTATGTAGACTGGTTTAGTGACAGCAGAACATGGGCAACTGTTGTCTCCTTTGCAGCGTGAACCAGCTCACCAAACAATTATTTAGCATTCTAGGGCACAGGTGAATTTGCTCTGTGTAAAATAATAACCACTAACTTTCTTATTTAGTATTGATCAAAAGTCAATCCATCAAGGCAAGGCAAGTTTATTTATATAGCGCATTTCATACACAAAGTAGGCAGTTTAATGTGCTTTACAAAGATAAAAATAAAAACATAGTGGATAAAATAAGCAAATACGATGAAAGGACAGAGTAAAAAGTTTAAAATAAGTTAATAAAGGACAGAAAATAAAAATAATTTTAGAACAAGGATTTTCCCAAATTCACAAATAATCTGAATAAATTAATCATTAAGAGAAAGCATCAGAGAAACGTTTGGTCTTAAGTTTGGTTTTGAAAATGTAACAGTAGGGGCATTTTTTATGTCTTCAGGGAGTTGGTTCCAAATCTGAGCTGCATAGTAGCTGAAAGCTGCTTCGCCACACTTTGTTTGGACCATTGGTTTTACGAGCAAATTTTTTTCATGTGTCCTGAGAAACCTAGGTGGTATGTATTTTTGAAACGTATCAGACAAGTAACTAGGTCCTATCCAATTTAGTGATTTAAACACAAGTTGTAATGCACAAGTAGTAATGCTTTGAAATCAATTCTGTAAGTTACAGGAAGCCAGTGCAATGACTTTAAAATTGGGGTGATGTGGCTGGTTATTTTTGTCCTTGTTAAAACCCTGACATCTGCATTTTGGATCAGTTGACGATGTTTTATGGTCTTTTTAGGAATGCCTGTGAAAAGACCATTACTGTAATCAACCCTACTGGAGATAAAGGCATGGATAAGTTTTTCTAAATCATTTAAAGGGTTGATCTGATTCATTTGACATTAGACCTCTCAGTTTGGTTATGTTTCTTAAGTGATAAAAGGCTGATTTGGTGATAGCCTTAAAGGCCCACTATGCAACATTTTTAATTTAATTAATCCGTTTCATACGGTTTAGGCGAACGAACGGTGTAGAATGCGCCACCGTGGCCGATAGCGGTAGATACAGCACTTGCAATGTTCAGCAGCGCGGACCGCCTCCAATAGAATGCAGTGCAATACAATGCAATACAGCGGGCTTTAGAGGGAGCTCGTGAGAGAGAAAAACAGAATGTTGCTTAGTGCCGGTTTAATGTGACTGCTGAAGTTTAGATCACTGTCAATGATGATGCCAGGATTTTTAACAGACTCTTTTAAGCCCTTTAGTTTCAAGGACAGAGGAAATTTGAGCATTGACTCCTTCTTTCCAAAAAAAATTACTTCAGTTTTGTTTGTGTTAAGCTGGAGAAAATTATGTGACACTCAGTTGTTAATTTGGTCCAAGCATTGATAGAGCCTGACTGGAACTTATCAAAACAAAATTTAGATGTCAAGAAAGCAGTTAATTGATTGAATACTATTTTTTCAATTATCTTTCCAACGAATGGTAGATTTGATATTGGCCTGTAGTTGTTAAGCACTGAAACATTCAGATTATTCTTTTTCAGCTGTGGTCTAACAACTGTAGTAATTTAGGGAAAATGCCACTTTGCAAAGATGGATTTATAGTCTGGAGGACGTCAGGTGCTACAAGGTGTAGAACAGTTTTTAAAAAGCTGGTTGGCAGAATGTCCAATTGGGATGTTAGAAGTCCAATTGGGAGCTTAGATTTTGTACTGTTTTTTCAAGCGTTTCATAGTCAAAGGCATTTTCATCAATGGTTCCAAATAACAGTAACACTTTAAAATTGTGTGTGTTAATAAGGTATTAAAGGAGTCGTAGAACACATTTTTGACAATCATAAATTGTTCTTTTTTTTTTTTTAGCTTTTTGCCTAGGACAGTGGTGATTGACAGGAAGAAAGTGGGAGAGAGAGAGGATAGGATCGGCAAAGGACCTCGGGTCGGACTATAAAATCGCTGTAAAAAAGTTCTGCAAGCATTCTAGTATTCTGTCATGTTTTATGTGAAAGGACATACTGTAAGCCTATAAACTGAGCATTTGTTATGATTTTTGTCAGATTGACATCAGTTAAGAAACCCAAGGTTTTATGCCATTTGTTGTAGTACTCCCTGCAAGCATAAATGCTATCAGCAGGATGCAGTGTTGAGCTGCAATTGTAACCATCAAGGTACGGTCAGTTAGAGTGCAGTCACTTAGATGTCTGTGTAGATGTCTGTAATTGTTAAGTTAGTGTCAGGCAATTCATTCTTCTCATCTTCAAAGTGGATACCGTGTCAGAAAGATGTGTTTTATGTCATAAAGATTTGTTTGAGTTGTGTAGAATTTCCCCTCTAGTAAGCTTGACTGGTTCAAGTGTATAAGTAAGTACAAATGTTTTTTTAAGAAAGCGTAAAAATGGTACATCATCAGACAGTATTGTTCATCACTGATACAGTACCTGCAGTTGCCAATCTGTAGCTACAGTGATAGGTAGCCCAGGGGAAGCCCTTTATCAGAAACTCATTTAATTTTCATGTAGAAAAGTAGGAAATAGTAATTTGTCAAGAAACAGTTAATTGTGAAACTTTAGATTCTCTGGGTATGGAATTTTGTTTGTAAAGTGAAAAGATGTCACAAGATTCCCTCCAGCTTGCAATCAGTAAAATGGGAATTCCTTCAAGAGTAACCATATGTCAGTTATTGACTTAAAATATGCAAAATCATTTAAAATAAAGTAAAACAAATACTAATTGCTTCATTTATATTATTGAACTTAAAGCTACACTTTGATCTCAGTCTGCCAACCCCCAGACCCTGTGGTGAAAGTATGTGGGAGAGTCTTGGCGTGTGTACTTGGCATCCTCAGTCTAATTTATTTCTATGGGCCCTTCAGGACTGACACAGAGGAGCTAAATGGCCCAGACAAATAAATACAGAAGCTCACTCCCAGAATGCAACAGAGGAGATGAGGGCTGTTTCAAACGCTAGCAGGGGAGTACTTGCAGGGGACGCAGAAACTGTGCTATTAAGTCTGAAGTTCAGGAAATAAAAAGTCAAAATGGACCTGCTCAAAGCATTACCTTTTAGTGTAGGTGAGCCATGGGTAAGCTGTGTAAGGCTGTATGGAAGAGAGAGAGTAGGCATGTGGGTGCTTCACCCTGCGTAAGTCACACCATTGCCTTAGTGCACTGCTTACTCTGCGTCCCAAAAATAGATGCCACCCCTGTTGCCCCTCCACCTCACACACACACACACACACACACTCCTACGCCCCTACACCCATTCCAGTGCTTCCAGCCCCTCCTAAGCCTTCTCCTGTGGCTACCACTCTCCCACAACCACTACTCCCTACCCCAAACACACACACACAAGCAGCATGAAGACTGGGGTTGCTGCTCTGGTCGGGGGCATCGTGGGGGTGCTGGGGTTGCTCTGCTTTCTGGTGGCTTTTGGGACGGATTACTGGCTCTTGGCAAGCGACGAATGCATGGACATAGGCCCCTACTACGGATCACCAGCGACTGTAACAACTACAGTACCCAAAACCAGCCATCCTGCCAACACAGCTGCAGCTGCTACTGCTACCAGCAACGCTACTGCAACCAATTCCTCAGAGGTGAGATAACCCTAAAAGCCTCCAATGGTGATTTTCTCTAATCCTCTCTTAGGCTTTGAGACTCATTCAAAGGAAACATCCAGAAACGACATCTTTGTCAGTCGCTTTAGCTGTGGTATTTGTAGTTGTATTTATAGTGAAAGTTGGTTAGAAAAAAAGCTTTCCAGCTCTGTCACGGTCTATTTTGCCTGTATTTGTCATAAGCTGTAACAGTACACCAGGTATTCTGGGATAGCCAGTGTGCTGGAGTTGATTTGCTGCTCACACTGGCACGTCATTGAGGCCCTACAGTCACAGTTAGGGGTCAGTCTTAACTAAGCCCCTTCACAGAGTACAATACAGTTGCCTTTCCAATTCCAATTTTCATAGTTGTTTAGATGTGTTTTGTTGGAAGATAATTTATTGATTTGATTTGGTGATGATTGTTGAGCTTATTTGATTTTCATCAGTTGCACCTGTCCAAAATGTTAGTTTAAGTCTGACTGTCTGTGGTGTGTTTATGTCTTTAT
Source organism: Limnothrissa miodon (assembly GCA_017657215.1). Taxonomy (NCBI): domain Eukaryota; kingdom Metazoa; phylum Chordata; class Actinopteri; order Clupeiformes; family Clupeidae; genus Limnothrissa; species Limnothrissa miodon. Next base: position 54,282 of record JAGFZM010001950.1, read on the forward strand.
CTAAACCAAAACACTGTAGGGTGACCACTTTGAGCAGATGGATTTGACACGCTACAATGTACAGTATGGTTGATGGTAAAACGAATCCCTATGAACGCCACACACTCATGATAGAGCATCCCCATCAGCACATTGCAACGCTGATAGAAAGACAAGATGTCTGTAAACGTATCTGTCCCATCAAAGACTGATTCGTAACCCACCCACGAATGCTGGACATTAAAGGTGCGAATGACAGGACAGCTGATGTTAGGTTGCTACTGGCAACATCACAAAGCATCCCAAAGCACACCGAGATCACCGTCTGATTCAGCTGTGCTTCTTACAGCATGCAGACTAAAATAAAGCCTGGGGCGTACCCTTACTAGATATTCCTCACAACTGAGAAAAGGTGTGGCCATTTCACTACTCTTAACAGAGCTATCATTGTAGTAAACAACTTTGTGAAGTGAAAGTCAAACCAGCACACATTCCCTTAAGAAAAAATGCTAGGCCTGTCTGCCATGTCTTACGCAGTAAGAAAGTGAAGCAGAAACAGGCAGCCTTGTGGCGTTGCTGTTCTAGGGGAATCTTTACCATCTGTAAAGCGATTGCAGGGTGAAGCTCTATTACGGTGTTACTCCTGATCGAGTCTGAACTGACAGGAGAAAAGATGGCCTCCTGCCTGGGGAGAGCTGAGATTTGTCAGTAAGAAGTGCACTCTCACTCTTTAGGGTTTAGGGCTCACTGCTGTTGACATTCCATGTGGAACAGTGTGTGTGTGTGCGCGCGTGCAAGTGTTTGAGTGTGTGTGTATGTGTGTGAGTGTGTGCCTATGACAGAAGTGGAGCGCTGAGACAGCTGGCAGAGTTAATGACAACTGCAGAGAGACAGACAGGAACAGAGTTACAAGAGCAGAAGTCCCTCTTCCTCTCACATCAACAAATGCCTCCATGCCCTCACATCAAACACACACACACACACACACACACACATTTGTATGCTAAAGTGAACACACACTCACAGAATACATACTGACATGTAGAGAGTAGACTCACTGGCACAGAAAAACACAATGATACAAATAAACACAGACAACACAGGAAGGTTTGAGTGATGTAAAGAGACTAACCCACAGTGATCCACAGAGAGAAAGCGAGAGAGAGATAGAGACTGAGAGAGAAAGTACAGGCATAGGTCACAAGCAAAGTATGTTAGGTTGCAGATGGTTGGCCCTAATGACTTCTCCAGATCCTAAAGGTGGGTGACACAAAAAACCCACAAACACACCAGTGCACACACACACACACACACACACACACAGCAATGCGCTCACTCATGTCTCAAAGAGGGGCACATACTTATTCAGCCAGAGCGCAGAGAGAAAAGCCTCTCTCTGCACCACACAAGCAGTGCTCCTGGAATCTTCCATGGATCGTTGCAGTGATCCCAGGAGGTGAGGTACATGCAAACAAATCTCCCTGTCATGAGCCCTGCTAAACTTACCCACTTAGAAGGCACACGCAACAGACAAACTCCACTGTAGGCCTCTGAAGACCACACCTTATCCACCGCCAAGCCAAACATTCTAATTGTCAGCACTTCAGAATGTGAGCAGTGCTAGACCCACTGTTGCTGGCCAGACACCACTTTTTGATGTGCCTGTAACTCCTTGTGTTGAGGGTTTTTACCATGGCAAATACATATCTAAGATAAGATGAGCCTTTATTATCTCTTTAAAAGAGAAATTAGTTTTGGGCAATGAGAGATTATGATTACACATACATACACAAATGGTAGACAGAGAACATGCAACATAGACCCTTACGTATCCCCCCAAAACACACACATACACAGTCCAAGCCTGGTATTGCACCCATCCCTAAAAAAGTCTTTAAAAAGACTACTAAGAGAAGACTTTAATTGACCAAGGGCCATTGAAAACATAAACATATTTGTTTTATAGCTTAGAACCCTAAAAACGCAATTTTCTGGAAACTGAATATTGTCCTCAGTTGCCAATCTGTATGTATATGCTTCTATTTCTACTTCAATATGCATTTGCCATGGCATTTTTGTATTTTTGCCATTGTATTGTCGTTTTTTGTAAGAAATTAAATGCAGGATTAAATGAAGTTCAAACAAAGTGCACATCCACGAAGTGTGCCCTAGCCGTCACACACACACACATGCACACACGCCCGTACACACACACACACACACACACACACACACACACACACCTACTTTCTCCAAGTCCGGGTGGGCCTGTGTCCCACTTTCATCTGGCAGGCCAGTGAATAGAGAGGCACCCTGTAATTACAGTCCAGCAACTTACCAATGGCTCTTTACCCATGATCCTTAAAGTGCCAGTCTATCAGGCCTGACAGCTGCATCGGTACAGTGTCACTGACATCTCTATTAAACTGATAGCACAGCGTGAAGGATGACACATATCACATGGTGTGCTTAAGGTAATGAAATATTAACTGACACTCACACAGGCACACAGTACACAGACACACACACACACACACATAATTTCCTGGCAGTGGGAACATTTTTACAGCTTTCAGAAACACGACTTGACAGCTACTGTATTAGACAACAATGGAACTGTCTGAGGCTTTGAGTAACGATAAAGATGTAAAAAGCCTGCAAAGGGCTGCTAATACACACACACACACACAGGCACACGTCGTGCACACACACATGCACATGGAAACAACCTAGAAATGTTTCATTGTTTGGTGCACACACACACACGTGCAGATTACACACAGACATGCGCACATACACACTGAAAAACCTTACAGTACTCTGCACCATCAATCATTTTTTATGACAGCGCTGAGTGTGGAGCATATCATTTCATATGTATGCCTCAAAAGCCACAGACCACTAATTATTTCCACTTTTGTTCTGGAGCGCCGGGGCGCTTGGCGCTGGGGACTCTCCACTTCTCCTGCCGACCCTCCAGCCGGAGGAGAAAGAAAGAGGGAAGGGAAGGGTTGCGTGGTCAAACGCGGTCGCACATGTTGCTCGGAGCACTCTTTAGCCAGGGGAGATGCGAAAGAGAGAGATTGACAGAGAGAGAGTTAAAGAGAGGGGGAGAGAATGTGAGGAAAAGTGAGAAAGTGTTGGCCATGTTTGGGGTCCTTTCTGAGGTTGTTTTGGGCTCATAAATCAAATCTCTGCATAGATGGAAAAGATGGAAGATGTGTGTGTGTGTGTGAGAGAGAGAGAGAATGTTTGTGACATAGAGGAGGGGGTGGGGTGGTGCAAAAGAAAGAGAGTGGAGGTAGAAAAATGGAAATTCTATCATGTTCTTTTCCATCCATTTCAATCTCTTGTTTCAGAGGTGATACTTCTACAAAAAATATATGTTTTAAACCCTGACATTTAGTCACCGTGTGTGTGTGCTTACATGTGTGTTTCCATGTCTTTTCTTTTTTATTTTAAACCGGGACTAAGCAACATTCTGTTTTTCTCTCTCACAAGCTCCCTCTAAAGACCGCTGTATTGCATTGTATTGCACTGCATTCTATTGGAGGCGGTCCGCGCTGCTGAACATTGCAAGTGCTGTATCTACCGCTATAGGCCACGGTGGCGCATTCTACACCGTTCGTTCGCCGTGTAATGACTAATTTTAGCATCCTAAACCGTATGAAACGGATTAATTAAATAAAAAATGTTGCATAGTGTGCCTTTAAGTAGTTTTCCTTAATAATTTGTAGTCATGTTTGAAGACTGAAATGATATACATCAAACACACTTGCTGTAATGATGTCTTACTGCGTGTCTCTAGTCTGTTCCTCAGCCACAGGCTCAGCAATCTGTGGAAGCCGTGTCTGCAGTGCCGACCGTAACTCTTCATCATGAGGGATTCTTCTGGCGCTGTGACTTCCAAGTGGAGCCTTCAATGCATGTGATCCTAGCTGTGCTTTTCAGTAAGGTCAACACACGCACACACTCACACTTGGTGTATATTATAGAAATAGCAAAAGTATCTGAAGTGAGGTTAATCTGTGGTTAAAACCTCAAAATAATTTAAGGGAATAATTTTCAGGGAGTTGGTCATAAAACAGCCTTCCTTTTTTGTCTTTGTCTTTGATGTTTTGTTGACATATGCTATGACAAAAAGCATATGAGACAAAAAGAAATTAAACTGTAAAACTGTGGTGAGCTCATTTTTTGGCCAATCACAAGAAAAAAAATAAATTTGGACAATATCAAATAATCTCTCTGTCTTTTTGCATCTCTTTCTCTCAAAAAACACAGTTCATTATTTAACTCTATGCTGTCTCATGCTCCATAATGACCCGGGGGAATGAGGGTGTGTGTGTGTGTGTGTGTTTGTTTGTTTGTTTGTTTTCCTGTGACTGACAGTGACTTCTTACTGCGCACACAGCTAATCAGCCAGCCTCTAAAGTCTGTATCCATGGATACCTTTTCCCACTCCCCGTTGCTGTGGGGCCAGTTCCTCATCCAATGTACGATGTTACAGCAGGTAAAAAAAAAATATATACACACACACACACACACGAGGTGTTAGTACTAATTCATTATATATGTGCTAAGTCATGAAGCCTAACATTAGTTTATCGTGTGCGGTATAATACGTACTGACAGGTGGGTATTGGTGGGTGGTGGTGGTTGTTTGACACTATACAGTTTATCCAGCGCTCCTGCACATAGTTGTTCATTTGAGATGTCAACCTGCTTAGTAATGGATGCTCAGATGGTGAAGTAAATGACAACTGGTCAGCTGAATAATTCTCTTTTGCCCGGATGGGGACACAAGCCATAATTCAGTGCCTAGCTAACACAATGAGTGATTAGCCTATAGTAAAATGGGCAACAATAAAGTAACGTGTGTGTGTGTGTGTGTGTGTGTGTGTGTGTGTATTGTCTCTGCAGTGTTCCGAGGCTTCTGGACAGTATTCATCATCCTAGCGTTGGTGGCAGGGCTGGTGGGGGGCTTTCTGCTGGTCTGTGCTGTTCCCTTCACCAGTCACAAGCTCTATAGGCTGGGAGGCGTCTTCCTCATTATTGCAGGTATGTGTGCACGATTACACATTACACAAACACACACTCGCACACACACACACACACACACACAGAGTACACATACACACACACAGAGTACACAGCCTGAGTGTAGAAGAGTGCCTGGCTGTGCAATATTTATATCCTAGCCAGCCTTCCTCTCGATGTGTGGGCGCTCATGTGTCTGTATAGATCTGTGTGCCACACCATAATGACATGAGCTCTGAAATAATGACTGACTGAGTCTTCATATTAGCTGTGGTGTGCGTGCGTGTGTGTGCGTGTGTGTGTGTGTGAAAGAGAGAGAATGAGGAAGTGAGAGTGTGGTGTATGTGTGCTGTGGGGGGGCGAGGGAGGCGGGTGTTTTTCACATCTGTGATCAAGTGTGTAGAAATAGAAAGCTCGCCCCTGTTGCAGGTGTGTTTAGAGTTGCAGGTGTTTCTGATTTCACACATGGCTCACACTTCATCCTTTCCACTCGTCTTTCTAATGCTCTCTTATCCCTCTTTCTCTAGTTCCACTCCTCTTTCTCAGTCTCTCTATCCCTCTCTCTCTAGTTCCCCCCCTCCACTCTGTTTCTCTCTTCCTACCTCCAAGCCTAACACACAGCTGAGCTATTCACCAGGAAAACACAATCACACAAAATTCAATACAAAATACCTACAGGGACATTTTCCCATCAAACATGTATGTGTGTGTGTGTGTGTTTGTGTGGTATGGGATAATGTTCCAGCCATAGTGTGCATGGCAGAGGCTTAGGTATGTACATATGCATGCCCATGCGCGCACACACACACACACACACACACACACACTCACTCAAACACACACACACACTCAAACACACACACACACATATACTTGTTCCTCAAATAGCTGCCCCCCTTACTCTTAGTAATGGATTTATGATGACACAACGTTCCCTGTAGGTACACTATACATGCATGTGAGAAGAAACAGCAGCGGACAAAACTATCAGTGTTGAAAGACACCACTGATGGCTTGGATAGAGTGAGAAAGAATGACATGGGGGAGAGGTTCTAAGAGAAATTGAGTGAAAAACAGAGAGAAAGAGTTTGACCATCTTGAATAAATATATATTTGCCATATAGTGTACCTCATTCTACTTGTTATCTGGGTGTAAACTTGTTCTGCTTTGGCAATGCAAATCTGTTTGTTATGCCAATAAAGCTGTCTTCAATAGAATTGAGAGAGAGAAAGAGAGAAATTGTAAGGGTGTGGCAACTGGTAAAATAGCAGGCGTGTTTGCCACAGGCAGAGAAGCTTTTATAAGGCCCACAGAGGCAAGCACATTCAATTATTAATAGGATCTGCTCCTGAATACGTGTGAAACATGCCCTCACCTAAATAAAGAACATTCAAAATGCCCTTCTCAAAATTTCCAAAGATTTAATCACAGCCTATTGCTTACTAATGAACCAAGTGATTAGTATTTTCCATGCCCTGACATGACAGCACTGACCTAATCAGAAGTTCTATGGATGTGTGTATTCCACTTCATCAATCAATGGCAGTTTCCATCCATTTGAATAATAATGACACTGAGGGTCACTTAGGATGTGGAAATTCATCAAATCTGCTACTCTTCATTCATACACTGCAGTAGTTATTAATTTTGGTGCTTGGACTGCCTCGCATTGTCTCTTTATTTATCTTTCTCTCCAACTCACAGCCAGCCTCTTCCTGCTCCTGGTGGTGTTGTTTGTGCTGTGGAAGGAGCTGGTGGACATGCGTGGCTACATCCTCCAGGACAGGGGGATGGACTGCCCTGACGTCCAGCCTGAGGCTCACTATGGCTGGTCGTTCATGGTGGCCACAGCCGGCATCCCGCTGGCCCTCCTCTCTGGCCTGCTCTTCTTCTTCACCGGGCGGCACCTGCAGAGGGCCAAATGAGACTGGCCTTGCTTTTCAAATTAGCACATAGTACATTTTTTCTATCAAATGTGTGCGTGTGTTTTTTACACATTTTCTGGGGAGGGATATGAGAATGGGAACGTTTACTCTGCTAATTCTTTTGTGTCGTGATTCCTACGGCCTCTGCTGGATTTCAAAGGTGTTTGTCAGAAAAATGGCTTGATTGAAACAATGCCACTGAGGAGGGTAATCACTGGAGAGGACTGTACATGTAGCTGACAGTGGGAGTGCCCTTCAGAAGAGACTCTGTGTTCTGTAAGAGATTGCCACACACAAGGGGCACTGGAACAAACAACGCCGTGCTGCTGCATCTCTGACTTTGTCCATTTCGGAGCCCATTCATGAAAGCAACAATAGGCATTTTGTCTTAGAGGCACCACCAGCCCAACAGGGAAATGACTCGGCTCCACGTCTGGCCATTCAGAGCGAAAGCACATTGTTTAGGTTCCTCTTTGGTTCTTTAAACAATCTACATGGAATATTCAATAAACTGTTTATTGATCAATTTTACAGAACCTCTAGAGCTCTGCGTAAAAACAAAAAAACAAACAAACAACAACAACAACAACAACAAATACAGAAAGTGAGTGTTGTGAATGCAGTGATTCCTACTCCAAAAAGCTCTCTGTTTTTACCCTGTCCCCGAAAAGATCCCTGAAATCTGTTTGTTAAATGGAATGTATACTGTACATGTACTGTAAGATGCTTTAGGGAGGGACAATGTGTATAAAATTCACATTGTTCCAAAGGCAGATCAACTGAATCATTTAACACTAAAAAAGAGATTTGTGAGTTTTTAAAAAGTTGCCTTCTTGTTAGATCTTAAGATGTTATTTGTATATTTCATTTGCAGAGAGCACACATGAGCACCAAGGGAAAAGTCTCCTTTTATTTATTTTTTAATCTATATAATTCTGTGCAAAAATGTGTTCTTTCCAAAATAAAGATAGAGGTAAACATTTGGAACCACACTCTCAATGACCTCTACAGAATCACATTCTTTCTGACACACACACACACACACACACACACACACACACACACACACACACACACACACAAGATAATACTATGTAAGATAAATGATACAGAGTGATCAGTGTGCCCATTCAACTACACAATAAAAGGTCTGTGTATTTATGAGGGTGTGTGAGAGAGATAGAGAAAGAGAGAGAGAATAACAATCCCCTCTTACTACTCTGATTGAAATGAGATCAAAAGCCTTGAAGACTTTGATGAATGAACATCTGCAGGAGTCGGAGCTCTATGGGGTACAGTAGAGTAGCGCCACCTGTCTCAGACACACTCTCACAACACACACACACACACACACACACACAGACACAGAGAGAGAGAGAGAATGTTTGTGACAGAGGGCAATTGTGACATTCATCATTGTCATTTGCATATCACAGCATTAAAGCACCCCCTGCTCATGTCTGGATGAGCTAATCTCTGCTAGGAGAGATAGAGAGAGCGACTGAGAAAGAGGGAGAGAGCCTGTTGACTACAGACTCTGAATGTGCTTCTGTGTACATTTTACTTCTCTTAATTCAGAACACGTTGGCATGCTTGTAAACTCCCCCCCCCCCCCACACACACACACACACACACACACACGTTCAAACAGGTGCATTCACACAGAGATTTGATTTTCAATTGGACTGGGTGTGTACTGTAAATTGTTCTATGAACAGTCCAGTTCAGTCCGGCTTCAGTAGTGAGGCTAAAGCAATAAAATTGATGTAACTGCAAATTTGTTATTTTGAACTTTCTATTATACTGAATTATATTAATGTTTTTAATTAATTCACCACACTGGTTTAACATGGGGGTCTGTTGTAGTTTTTAGGAAACTCAAGAACCGCACTACCTACAGTAGGCTAACCAGATTTGGATGCTAACGAGGTCTCAAGGAGTCACATCAGAAGGGAAAACTGCCTTGGAACTTGGATGATATACAGCCAGGGCCATTGTATCTTTTGATTAGTGATTTTTGGACATCTATGGAAAAGGCAGTGCTAAAATGGATGTGCTTATTGTTGAGGGCACTGGGCATGGGTGGCAGGCAGTGTGTTTTGAGGGCTTCAGGGAGCAGTATCTGTATGTAAATAGGGATAGGAGGCAAAAAAGGCAGGACAAACAAGGACTTTAGTGGAAAAAAAAGTTATGTGTGAAGATGCAAGACCGGTCCATTGAGAAGTTGGAAATATGCAGTGTTGAATTTGGACTGTATTTTAAATTTGTTGTTTACAGATTACCAGATGATCTTTAGTATAGGGTGCAATTGCAACTCTGCTTTCTCCTATAACTGTATCCACTGTATCACCACTTCAACCTGATCCAAGCAGGCCTGTTTGTTGTTATTGCAAATAAGGCTCACGACCACTGTATCATCTGCAAACTTGACAGATCCTCTGTGAAAACTGCAATGCATTGGCTAACGAAATCTTACTTCTATATAGGACTCAAGGAATTGGATTGGAAAAGCCTTCAACGTTTTAGAGTGTAAACCCTCTCTTTGAGAAATGAAAATGTGTCAAATTGTTTAGTTTATTGGAAGCAAGTTCATCTGTTTCGTGGACACTGACGCATGGGGCCAATGAAACTTGGAGGTCATGTAACTTGAAAATAAATAAATAACCAAATAAAAGACATACATAAACACCCAAGCATACACATCTCCAACAAACTGCAGACAGTATTGCTTCGTAAAAGCAGTTTAATGCAAGAGCAGACGTTCAAATAGTGGTTTGGTGGATCTAGCCATGCCTGACTTTGTCTGAATTTGTGTATAAGCTCCAACACACCATAGTCCATGTAGCCAGCTCCTTCCCATCGGGTTTCAATGACGAGGTGTGGCAGCACATAACATGACAGCAGCATGAAGGCTGTCACTGCCAACCTGAATGACTGCGCTACAGCAATGAGTCGTGTTTATTTTGGCCTTTGCACCTGAAACACTTGGGGATTTTGGCTGCATGTGGAACAAGTAAGAGTCACTGGCTGCAGCTTTACCACCAAGACCAGAACCTTGTCAGGTCATGCAGAAAGCAGGATTGGAGGACTCCAGTGACTGGCACTGTACGTTCTGTCTTAAAACTGTGAGAAATGACTACTCCCTAACCAGTACATGAATCAATAAGCATACAAAACAAAAAAGGTGCAAATACAGAGTTTGTCATCAAATATTTGTTTTGTGTGACATAATTTCATTTTATAATGCTTGATCGTGCTTACATTGTACAACTTTGGGTGAAAATTTTCAGTTTTTTCAGTGTTATTACAGTAACACTATAACATCATAACAGCACTAAATTTGAGACTGTGTTGAACTAGATTAACTATTCAAAACGACAACCTACCATCTTTTATCCCCACATTAAAAAAACGGCTCCTTCAAAGTACTCAGCGATCAAACCCACTTGTCAGGCACGGGATGAAAGGCATTCTAATAGCCCACTGAAGAGCAGCTTCTAACAGGCACTCAGCGCACCTCGCGGCCCATACATATGCACAATCACGAGACGCCCGCGCGTAAACACATTTGTCGTTAGAGCTTTCGGCCAAGTGTGCTTGCCCGATTACCGACATCTATCCGAATGAAGAAAGCTTGGGGGCGACTGGAGGTGCCAGAGTGCATAAAGGTGGCACGTATTAGTTATCTTGGCTTGTTTTCATAGTTAGCCTGTGTATACCTAGCTATCCGATAATTACGGAAAGAGCCGCGCGGGGCCAGACTGATGAATATGTACCGAGTTTTGATAGAGTGGGCGAGCTACCTTCTAAGTACCTTCCAAGGCCTAGAGGAACCCAAGCTAATTTGGGGGCTTGTTTACGCAAGCTACATGCTCTGCAGTCCGTCACCAATGCACGGAGTCAGCTGGTAAAATTGATTCTGAAGGAAAATAGTTTGAGTAGAGCTTAGTAACTACTGCTTGAGGCCTGGAGGCTATATTCACAACTGACAGCTCTCCGTCGTCCTTCTCAAAAGCTGCTCCAGATGCACAAAATGGCGAGCGGTGCTTTTGCCGCTGGCGCCTAGTCCTTGACCGGCGTGTCAGTGCCATTTAGCCTGAGGCAGAGGCTGTCAGAGCGGTGACAGGTGCTGTAATCTTCACCTCTCCACAGTCTGGCAGGCAGAAGATCAGCTCCAGATCGCTGCGGCTCAGAGCTTCGTTGATGACTGTCAAGTATAATAGCGATGGCCACTTTCTTTCTCTTCTTGCTTTCTGGTATGACACTTCACTCCCTTACAAATTCTCCAAAGGCATTCCAATTGATTTGAAAATAGAAAGGATAGAAATAAATTCCTCCAACATGAAATAACTGCATGGTCAAAACAGTCAATTTTAACAGTTGTACTGGAGTTATATTAAAGTTACACTGCAGTTTCACTTATGTGAAAATTATGTAAATTATATTTTATGTAGATTATGTATCCTATGTAGGTTATATTTTTAACATAAACATATGCATATTATATTTATATTGAAAAACTGCACAACTGTCATTTTTGTTGTTATTATTCTTGAAGCCGTTCAAGCAACCAATTAAACCAAAACGTTTAGTCATTTCATTAATTAATCATGAGGGCCTATAAGATTTCAGCAAGAGTCCAGTCATTCCTATGAGTAGGCTACTTCTGTGTTCATGCTGGAAGTAGCTCATTCTTGTATATTTTGTGCTAAACCACTAGAGGGCCCTGTTGTTCTAATTAATACATACTTTCCTTTCTCCTTCTAAGCACATTCTGAAGCTCCCTGCCATGAAGAAGTTGGCTTGCAGTTTTTGTAGCCATTTCAAGGAGCGTGGACGTTTCCCATAGGAATGGCCCACATGTAGGAAGCTGCCAACAGTGAGGTAGGATCCCAAATGTGTGGTTACATTTTAAAACACGTCCAAGAACTGGCAAACATGAAGGCCCACACAAACGCCCAAGGCTTGTTGCATAATTCTGAGGTGCCCACGAGTTGATACATTGTATGCAAGACCAGATTTAGTAGGCTGATTAAATATCAAATATGGCATACCCTGACAACCTGAAATTAACCTTGCTCTCACTAGTACGTAGACTGAACACCTGAAAATAAGTTGTCAGTTAAACTTACCATAAAAAGCAAAGGTATAGGTACTGATAATAATTAATTACAGAATTATCAGTAACCTTGCAGATCAATAAGAAACTATAAGGACTCTACAACTTGCTGCTCAGTGAGCCATACTGTAAAACTGTAGGCTAAAAAGTTATATATATACTACTCCTACGAGCACTCAAAGCGCTTTACAATGTACACCTCATATTCTCCCCTTCACACACCAATAGCCGAGGCTGTCATGCTACATGCCAACCTGCCACCGGGAGCAATTGGGTTCGGTATCTAGCTCAAGGACACATCGATGGGGTCAGGTGGAGCAGGGCTCGAACCTGCAATGTTCCAGTTGCCGAATGGCACCTCTACCACCTGCACCCACTCTGTAGACCTTTGTACAGAGAGCCAAAATGGCTTCTGGCAGCTTGTGACCTGTTGAACTTTTACCTTTGCTTTGGCCAACACTAGTTGCATGCTACAGTACACACTGAACACATTGCATTGACCCAGTACTTTTACAGTACACTTAATAAAAGGACGATAAACATTCAACAGAATTCCATATTCATTGAAACTTTAGTTAAGTAGATGTTGTGATGTTATTACAACAGTAAACAGATCTTATTGATTATTTTTGATAAAAAACATGCCCCTTTGATGAAAAAAAAAAAAAAGTTCAACGTTCATACGCCATAACCTGTAGCAGGGCCTGTACCTCAGATGTATGCGTCGTGCAGTGTGTGTGTGTGTGTGTGTGTGTGTGTGTGTATGTATGTGTGTGTATGTGAGACTCCTAAAATATGTTAACACTGAGTAGTTGAATAACTGAAAAGCGAGACACATATCCTCTTTCCCAGGTGAGGTAAGTGGTACGGCGCTGACCTGACTGCACCTAATTTGTGCATGATCATGTATATGTGCCATTAGAACATGGAACAATGGTTGTAGTCTGGAACTAAATGCTCTTAAAGCAATAGCATTCTAAAATCAAGCCATCTGATTAATGGTAGTCCATCAAAATCTGTATTATTTGTGTGCATCCACACACACACACACACACACAGACAAAATTCCCAGGGAAAATTTCCTAAATTTTCTGAATTTTGCATTATACACTGCAATTACATTTATAGCCCTATTTCTTAAATGAGGTCGACCCCCACCTGTTTGCTATTCTGATGTTCAAACAGATAATAATTTGTCTTGGTAATTCTACAAGAATATAGTTATTTATTTAGCTTTGAGAATATTTGTTTATATGAAAGAAATGAGACATATACCTTAAGTACAGTTTTTACTATACCTAAGATCATTATTTCACTAACACTAATTTGTGATTGTTGATTCTGCAATATATAAAACTCATATAGGAAAGCAAACCTTGTTCATCAAAGCACAAAGAATTAAGCTATCACACACTTTTACAAATGGTTCTCAGTCATTGATAACTCTCAATTACTGCTTTGCTGTTCAATCAGACACAATGTAATATAATCCACATGTGACAAAACCAGGAAGCTGTTTTAGCTACCCAGTTGAAAGCAGCAGGAGTTAATCTTATTTTATGGTGTTTGTGTGCGAGTAAATATTAACTCACATGTAAAACGTCAATCTCTCCATTTCCTCTTCTCCTTTCTCAACTCAGGGGGAAGTAAGACATAAATACCTTCTTGCCCCTTTGCCCCCTCTGCTGACAAACCATCAACCGCGTCACCGAGCGCTCAACACCCTCGAGAAATCAGACCGGGGGTTCTTAAAATCACAGAGTAACGGATGTGTCGTACAGCAGCCAGAGGAGCAGGGCCAAAACAAATGGCAGGAAAAACACCGGAGGAAGAATAAGACGGGCGGTTGCCTGAAGGGGATGGGGGAGGGTGGGGTGGGTACTCATTAGGTCGCACACACTAGTTTTGCAGGGAGACCAGGGCAGCATTTGTATTCCATTGGCACATCACTCAACCAGGTGTGTAAACTGAACAAAAAACACACGCACACACACACACACACATTCATTTTTAGAGCCTCACACATGGACTTGGTGCCGCTGAAAAACTGTGGTGACATGGCGGTGAAAGAGAGAAAGAAAAAAAAACAAGGACCGAGGAAGGGGGTTAAAAAGGATTTTGGTGTTGAGAGGCCAGGTTGAAGTGGTGCAAGGCTCCTACTGCAGAAGCGCTGAGCTTTGGACTTCTCAGATGGGCTTCAGGAGCAGCGGTGGTGGTTTACTAGCGGCCAAACCTCCACTGCAGCTGGAGAAGGGGGGGGGGGCTCTTATTTAAAACCTGGAGCTCCTGGTGCAGACCTAGGCAGCAAACTCACTGTGATCCCCAGCTCATTAGCCCCTTTTCTTGGGCTGCTGCTTCCACGGTGGGCCTTCTGTGCTCTGGTCTGACTTCCACCCAGGAGTAATTACCTTTCTTGCATTTGCTGCTAGGGTATGCACACACAGCACACACACTCACTATATATATATGTGTAAGTGTAAGTGAGTGTGTGTATATCCACAAAAAGGACCGATATCATTTGCACTTAAATAGCATCAATGTCGGCAGAACAGAGTAGGAGAAATAGTAGGGTGATAATGTACCTCTGCACATGTAATGAATTGAGTAATTTTCCAGTGCTAGGTAGATGCCTCCACCACCACCTCTCCCTAATAGCTCCATCACTTCTTTTGCTCTCTCTCTCTCTCTCTCTCTCTCTCTCTCTCTCTCTCTCTCTGTCACTTTCCTTTTTAGGGGAGAGGGAAAAAAATCAAAGCAGAGCTGCATTTGTATGGAAATGACCGCCCTTGTTATGACTAACAGCTCTTCAGGCCTCGTTCAGCTGAACTGATAAAGTTGCCCTGTCGTCGTGCTTGTGTGATGCCGGAGCGACCTCTGAGGGTGTACCTAAAACGCACGTTCCCACTCTTTCCGATCATTTAAAAGAGAAAAAATAGTACTTTCCTCCTGTTCTCTGCTTCCTACCTCTTTTTTTCCCTCTGTTGAGTTTAGCTGTAGTGCGGTGGGCTGCACACACCTCATTAATCGAGGGGAAGTCGTTTGGGCGTCCAAGCGATGAAGAAGGCCACCAGTTCAGCATTCCTGGGGAACAAAGGTGTCAGACGTGAGGAGCGGCTCTAGTCACCCAGGCGTCTCAAAAATAGTCCCTGTTCCAGACATAAAACCCTCCTGGTCAATCTTTATCAGTAACCTCTGTCTCAGCGGCTACTGTCACCCTGTGTGAATGGTCTAGACTCTGCTCCTCGTCTACAGGTTGTTTCTCATAGGAAAAGTTGAATAAATGAGAATGCTTGTGTAAAACACTTGTATGTGTAAATCGCAACAGAGAAAATAAGCAATATAAATAAGGCAGTGAGGGAGTGATTTTTTGATTTGGTAGCATGCTCCAAAGAGGGCCCTCTGCTCTTAGTGTGTAAAGCGCTGGTCTGAGGGCTCTAGCTGGGGAGCTGGAGGACCGGATGCGGATGCAGACGGAGGGCCAGCCTCACAGACGGGAACACCAAAGCTCCACATAATACCTTCTTGAAGTTTCCAGACTTGGTCTGTCTACCAGAATACAAACACACCTAAAAGAGAAGTCGCTGCATGACGTCTTCCCGCTTTCTTCCTCTTCCTCGCTCTTTAGCCCAACCATCTACTCACCTCGACCACTGGTGGAGATCAGTAGCATGGTCTTAAAGCTCTGGGGAGAGGTAGAGTGAGGAGGTGGGGGGAGGTCAGGTAAGAGAGAGGGTCCGGCGTGTAGGCTTGCGTGTACGCATTTATATTTCCCCGAAATGACTTACAAGTCGTAATTAAAAGCCGCACGGCAGCCCCGGTGACGGCAGATTATGTTTGGAGAGGCCACAACTCTTGCCTTTAATTAACCTTACAAAGGCTGGATCAGTTTCACACACACACACACACATACACACACACACACACACACACACCACACACTCCTTCTCAGAGGAGGAGGAAAAAGACGTTGGCATAAATTAAAGCAAAAGAGAATGAAAGAAACGATAGAAACATAAGTCACCGAGGGGATTTAGAAAGAGTGTTCAAGAGGGGAGGATGGAGAGGAGAGGAAATCCAAGCACTTGGAGGAGCTTAGTCGGAAAAGGAGAGAGAGAGAGAGGGATAGAGAGAGAGAGAGGGATAGAGAGAGAGAGAGACTGATTTGGAGCTGCCTGTTAAGCCACAGAGACAGGTTCCCTAGTCTCCTCTAGTCGACGGGTTTTCAGAGCAGACTGCAAACATACATAAACGTATATGTTTCTTTGTTGTTTTGGTTTGCCACCTGAGCGATCTGCTCTGGTCTAATCTGCATGAAGTGCACACATGCTCAGACACAGACACTATAATTTACACAGATATAATACCAACACACAGACACACACATACACACATACATCTTGCACATACTTAGGTATACATATATAGTGCAGTGGAACAGTTGAGGCCCTAAGACGCCTTTTATCTAGTGTGTTGAGCGACAGAATGTGAGAAACACACACACACACACACACACACATAGCACATTGCAAGAATAACAGGAGATCTGCCTTCTGATCTGCAGCTTCAGTTAGTGTGCCATAACCCGACCACGCTTCAGGCACGTGTGTATGCAAGAGAGACAAGGGTCTGTTTGTGTTTGTGTGTGTGTGTGGGAGTCAATATATAGCCTGTTCATGTTGATTCAGTCACAGTAAAAGGTTTACATGTTGATCACCCACACAAACCAACCATATATCCACACACACACACACACACACACACACACACACACACACATATATAGTTAAAATGTGTCATTAGTCAGCATGTAAAATGTGTAGTCAGAATATAGTGTACACACACACACACACACACACATATATATATATATAGAGAGAGAGAGAGAGAGAGATAGAGAGAGAGAGAGAAACTGATTTGTATATATATATGTGTGTGTGTGCGTGTGTATGTGTGTGTGGACCAGATTAGTATTAATAATTTAATCTGTAGAAACAGTTTATATTATTTAATGTATGTGTTTAAAAAGAATTACACACAGACACAGACAGACACATATCCTAAGTGGACAATCAGAAGGGAAGTGCTCCTTTTGATTTACTGGTCTGGTGATTTAGATCAGGGATAATATACACTATCAGAGAGTTCAGGCAACTTCAAGCTCCTCTGTGTTACATTTGAAAATGCATGTGAAAAATCTGAGCAGGAAGCCAGTGCACTGTAAATGCTCAAGAAGACATTTCCAATTCAACATTCTTATGTAAACACAAGCAAAAAGGGAATTTATAATTTATTTATACATTTTAAAGCAGGCTCTAAATCTCTCTGTCGTTCCCTTTTTACATTTATCTCTCTTTCTTATCAATCTGTGAGTGTATATCTGTGTGTGTGTGTGTTCTGCTCTTTCTATCTGTACTCATTCCTTCGGCTTCTATCTTCATCTCTTTTCCTCTTCTCTTTCTCTGTCTCTCTTTTCTATTCTGTCTCTTTTTCCCTGTGTTTGAGGGGAGCAGTGGGGCACCAGGGGAGACGACGAGAGAGAGAGAGAAAGAAAGAGAGAGGAGTGAGAGAGAGAGAGAGAGAAAGAGAGAGAGAGGAGCGGTTACTTTTCAGCATCCCGGCACTGAAATTGATTGACAGTGCCGAGCATATGGACCCAGGGAGAAGCCTTGCCCACATTTAGATCAGAGGAAACAAATATTTGCCTGAAGGGGCTTGTGGAAAAAAATTAATTAGTTTGCCTACACGCACAAAGATAAAAGTCTGAGAAACATCCCCATCAAAAGACAGCAGAATCATACAGCTGGAAAAAAAAGAAGAGGAAATTCTTCCCAAACTGACAGTATCCAAACCCTGCTACTCGGGAGGGGAAGGAGAGTCACTTGGCATGCAGTACATTCTGAGAAGCATCTGTGCATACATTAACATATTCCGACCGAAATTAACATTTACACATGCATCTTTCTCGGTTGATAAACATTTCTTTAGCCCCCGTCATTATTTCTTAATTACCATCCCTGCACTACTCTCCACAAACATTAGACAGACAAATTAAAAATATACAAGCAAGGTACAGTCAATGGATAATGCCCAGTAGTATGTGTTGTGCACACATCTCTCGCTGTGTGTGTGTGTGTGTGTGTGTTTGTGTGTGTGTGTGTGTGTGTGTGTGTGCGTGTGTGCATTTATGTGCATCACCACCCGTCACCACCATGCCGTCACATGAGATTTTGTTCATTACACTGTTCAGTGAAACATTTCTTCTCCGGGTCACTTTATTGTTATTCGAGGTCATTGGTATAATTCAAGGATTCAAGGATTCAAGGAGTTTATTTGTCACATACATGAGTCACTAACGCAAAACATGCAGTGAAATTGCATCAATTCCTCATGATTTCCCTTACTATTGTTCATTCATGTTCACATTTTGCTGAGAATCACTGCCACCCACCTCAGCCCCCCACCCCCAAAACACACACACACACACACACACACACACACACACACTAGTAGATGGCGGGAATGATAGTGGGCGAATGGTGTACTGTTTCTCTGCTGTAAAAACTCACTACTCCTCAAACGCTCCTTTTAGATTAGAACGACGATGTGTACCTACTGTGTTTGCCACTCGGGGTCATGTTACTCCCAGGGACCAGAGGAGCCGAGCCGGAGCCTTAGTTTGTTTTATTTACTCAGAGGGTGTCGAAAAGCGAATGAAAGGACAAAATAAAAAAAGATTTTGCACAGATCTGAGTCATACAGAGCAAACTCCTATAATTCTTGCATCCCTGACGCATTCTAGGATTTCAAGGCCTCAGAATCCCACCTGTGGCCAAGCTGTGGAATGAAAGCCCATAACACCTTCAGCCAACGCTCTCCAGCACGGCCGACGACAGCAGCACGAAATCACACCATCGCAGGTCCGTCTCAGAGAGAGTGAGAGAACGTTCCTCTGAGCGTGTGTGGATACCTAGAGAAGGGGATTTGCCGTATTTTCACTCGGTAAAGCCTGATAATGAATCTGATGAATATAAATGGTGGTGGAGGGGGACTAGAGTCATGGGGTGGGGGTGTGTGGTTGGCTTTGTGGCCTGTCCCACTGGTGAACATGTAAACAAATCGCAGGGATTTAAAGCAAGGATCATCCTGATATGTGGCGAGCCTCAATCTATATTTATGGGGACCAGAGACCAGCGGGGAGGAGTAAGACTGGCATTTACTTGAACCTGAACGTGTCACTTGCAGACTTCAGATTTCTGACTTGCTGGCACAGATCCTATAGGAGCATATACACAGGATATCCACAGGGAAACACAGCGGACGTGTCAGAAGCCCATGAAAAGCTTGGAGGAAAGGAATTACATGATCCTAATTCCCATTTAAAAAACATTGTATTTAATCTCACTGACATAAAACAATAACATCTAACACCAGTAATCAGAATTAACAAGCTGCTCAATTCTCACGATTTAAAGGCTAAATAACAGATCATTGCCATGCTGCTTATAATAAAAGTAGGCCTTTTATATTGTAATTGCTACACTATTTCTGGATATAATGCATCATAAATAAATAAATCTAGCAGCATCTAATCCCATAGATTGAAGACAACTCTCTGGAAAATGAGTGCAATTACGAAGCTATAATTTGGTGACGGCACAAAAGAACGAGATGGTGCATCCAAAAATGGGCCCTGAATCAAAGCCTGTGGCGTCATTGCTTGTTCTTTCGAAAACAAGGCAGAAAATAACACAAAACAAACAAAAACAAAACAAAACACACATGGCTAAGAACAGAGCATTTAAATCCCAGTGTCATTGTCTCTCATTGTTCAGTGAGCTTGGGCTCAAGAAGGGAGAATTATAGCCTAAACCCCCAATCCCTCGTTGGAAAAGCACGCCTAAAAAACCCATAAAACTACTCCAGTGCGTTCAAAAAGCTATATTTCCATATCCATTGACTAAACAAGGTGACTGTTTCACTTTGTTTTTGGTTATTTGGGAGCTGGTGATTATCACCTAATTTCTTCAGAATTAGCTGGCGGAATAGAGAGGAGACCTCCCTATTCTTATGGTAATGTGGCCAGCTGTTTAGCTAGGGCAGTTTGGTGGATGCTCCAGGCTAGAGAGAAGAAGATCTGCATGAGAATAGGAGCTGGCTGCTGATACCGCTGACAATCCCAGCTCAGAGAGAAAGAGAGAGAGAGATGGACAGAAAGAAGGAAAGAGAAAGAGAGAGAAAGAATTGAAATTAAAAAATGTGGCGTTGGGGGTGGTTGAAGTGGACAAGGAGTGAGAGAGAATGTGCAAGATAGAAAAAGAGAGAGAGAGAGAGAGAGAAAAATAGAACTGAATGATAGAGAAGGCGGAGGAAGGGGTGGTGTGTGTTTGTATGTGTGTGTGGTGGGGGGTGTGAAAAGGAGAGAGAGGGGTAGGCAGAAAGCGAGAGAAAGCCAAGCCAGAATGACATAAAGAAAAAGAATGGAAGAAAGAGCGAGTGAAAGAAAGAGACGAGAAGAGGGCTCATTTTCATCAAAAAGAATTAGCTGACAAAACAAAATAACCTCTTTGTGAAGAAAAGCGGCAATCAGAGGCCTGTCAGGGCTGTGTGTGTGTGGGTGTGTGTGTGTTCACACAGACTATCTAAGCTGGATGATGAGGCGTTGTCATGAGAAGAGAAATGATAGTGCATTGTTGAAGCATTTGTGTGGATAACTCTATCAATAGCAGCACAGGGTATTTCTCTCTTTCTCTTTGTGCGTCTATGTGTGTGTTTACGTGTATGTGTCTGTGTGTATTTTTACTTGTGTGTGTGTGTGTGTGTGTTGGGGAGGGGGGATTGGGAGACAGGCAGAGGGAAGAGAAAGAGGTTTTGTGTCTGTGAGAGTCAGTGTGTGTGTGTGATTGAGAGAGAGAGAGAAAAAGAGAGTAAAAGATGTTTGTGGGACAGAAAAAAACATGTTTAGTGTATATGTGTTTGTAAATGTATTTCTGACAGGAAAGTGTGTGTTTGTGTGTGTGTGTGTGTGTTTGTGTGTGTGTGTTTGTGTGTGTGTGTGTGTCTGTGTGTGTTTGTGTTGCTGGTAAATTCAACCCGGCTTACACAAGAAAACAAATTCCTCCTTGTATCAGGCTTTGCACATTATGCCGGAGCGCCACTCACACAAGTCGACTGTTGATATTTACACAACTTTGTTTACACTTCTGATTGACACAAATGCAGGACTTTTATGAGCTCGGCTGATGAGAGTACACAACGTCACTGTCACAATTCCCCCCCAAGCAAATCAATTGAAATGATTGTACAGACATGCACTGCATTAGCCTCCTGATTACTGAAGCAGCGACATTAAAGCCAGGGGGTTACGGTTTTACCATCTCCACACACACATTTGCTTTTGGAACTCTTTGTAGTGAATTAGACAAATGAATGGAACAAACAAACACACCAACAAACCAAACAAGTGGCATTGCGGCATCACCGAAGACAGCAGAACAAACATGTCACATTTGACACTGATTGACATGTAGGAGAATGTTTGGGACAAATCAATGAGAAGCCAGGCATTCTTCACTCATCAGTGTTTCTCTCCTCCTCAGCTATAACATGCATTCAAAACAAACACGCCAATCCAATTGGAGCTACCCAACAATTTGTCTTTGATTGGATGATTGACCGCATGTCTGCTGCCAGTCCTGGCCAGAGATGAGCCTTCGCTGGGGAGCTGGGTGTGGCAGGATCAGGAGTTGATTGCACTGGCTTGTGGATGTGCAAGGCAGCAGTTGTTGACACTGTGGATGCTTACAGTAGTCTGTATTGTCCACCCCAGGGTGCTGGGAGTCTGCCCATGCATAGTTAGTGCCTTTGTAGTACAGTCACCAAAGACTGTTGAGGCTACACACAAATGTGTTCACATGAAATTCATACCTATTGTGTATTGTATATAATGTTACACATACAATCATATAATGCCATATAAAACAACAGAAGGATTCCCAAGATTACCAAGATCCATACGATTATACGTCAGTGTTTTACTTTTTGCACACACACACACACACACACACACACACACACACACACACACACACACAGGCAGGATTATGCCTAATTTGTTTAGTAATTTGTTTAGATTGAGCTCTTGTACTTGTAGAGTGGAAATGAATTGATGAGAGCTGAATTGTCATATTTCATGTTCATGAAATATTACATTTAAAAATGACAAATTACTGTTTATTTTAAGAATACCATTGTTTACTCTAATTTTGAAATGTTTTTGAAAAATACTAAAGATTGCAGGGAAGACAAGATATTAAAAATCTAAAATTATGTAAATTTCTTTTTTAAAAACATAACTTAACATCTTATTGTTTGATACTTTGCAAGTAAAGGAGTTAACAATTGAAATCAAATAATGTCGATAAAATAAAAAAATTAAAATAATAATTTCCAAAAATGCATGTTGTGGCTATCTTTTAGGATGGATCCCAATGTATCACTGTCAGATGGCCCAGCCATACACCCAGGCTCCTAGCTCATGGACACCACCGGCATGCTAGTGGGACCTGGGAGGAGGATGAGTGGAAGGACTCTCATAGTTTTTAGTCCATGATAATTGGCCCTCCAAGGTACAGTTCCCTCCACTGAACCTATGAATATTTCAATGTTTAAAGTTTAAATGTTTGAAACATCAAATTGAATGCATATATTTAATGCATTAGTCTGCAGTGGTTCCAACTATAGCCCTGTTGTACAAACTCGCTGAGAATAACAACAGAATCTGATTCAATAAATTTGACTCAATAGGGAATCTCTAACTGAATGAAGCTACAGTATGAGAAACAAAAAAGGGAGCTTATCACCCCATTTACCTAGCGTTAGCTGCCTATTTTCTTACATTTTGACAAAATTCTCTTGTTCCTTTTCCTTTTGACAGCGCTGGGTGAGTTTGAACACAGGGCTGTGTTTGGAGGTGCTCTGGTCTTTTGCTTTAAGTGAGATGCACACAAGCCTCCGTAACAGCTCAAGCTAAACAGTTCACTATTCAGTGCAAATAGTTCATGGCCAGAACTTTTCTTCAGTAGAATATTATACAGTAGAGAATGTATCAGTAACACTGAAAGGACATTCTACCACGAGCATCAACAAAGGGACTATGGTTTCATCTCTGATGTTGTTTTATTTTGCATGGTGAAATGTGTTTCAGTTAGGAGCTCTCTAGAATGCCATATATTTCTAAGTTTTCTAATCCTGAGAAATTCTGTGCACTTATTATAATGTTTTTGGAACAAACCATAGGGGTTGCTGGTCTAAGCATTGACGTTTGGGCAATAGCCCTACTACAGTGGAATTCCTAGTTGATTAGTTATGCCTGTTTTGTTCAGCCCAGTTATTCAGTAAATGCAAGAAAATAGCCAGCAGCACAGTGATGCTTCTGCCAGTTCTGTGGTGAAAGGGATAGACACCAACGATTTCCATGTCTGGAAAAAAAAAACTAAAATGTACAATTCTGCATAGAAAATACAATATTTGAGAAATATAGATAAGAAAAGGTCACCTTGATATATGTTTAGCAAACTATTTAATTGAATCATATTATTATTGTTATAATAAAACAAGCACACTCTGTCAATGAGACTACAGATGCCCATTGCTCGAGGCTGGTCACACACTCTGTGAAGGGACACAGTGTCACAGCAGCTGGGATGGGACTGTTTGTCCCTCGCGGTGCCCCATAGCTCCCAGATGAATGTGTGGGGATATGTGGGGACTCCCCTGAATGGCTGCCTTGGCGCCTGAGGAGGGACTGCAGGGGGATGCCATGTTTGTTTATGTGATTTTTACAGAGGTGGGAAGGCCAAACACACACACACACACACACACACACACACACATGTGCCCTCTCTCTCTCTCTTTGGCTCTTTTTCACGCATGTGCATGCACACACACCAGTGGACAGTCTTTACCCTTGACTGCAGGGCATGTCTCTGTCACACACCCACATGCATTTGTGTGCACACTCACACTCCTCCACTCACACACACACACACACACACACACACACACACACACACACTTGCATGCTCTGTTCCCCACAGTGACAGCGATGACAGATGTGCACTTTGGCATTAATTTTCTCTCAGAGCCCTCCACACACAGCACCCCCTATCTCCCTCCTCTCCTCCCACCCCACTACACACACACACACACACACACACACACGCACAAACACGCACACACACACACTATCTCTCTCGTGTGCAGGGTGAGAGGATCCGAGCCCTGGTGCTGTTTGCCTATTTGCACTGACTTAGAAGCTAATCTGTGACTCACAGGACACGTTGCGCAGCCGAACTGGATGGATGGTAGCCTGTTTGTCTTTGAGCCTGGCAAGCCTCCTGTTGTTCCCCAGTTTGTAATGGACTCCCAGCACATAGCCTCCGGTCCTCGGCACACTCATTTACGCCATAATGCTTCTCTTTTCCACAACATGCTCGCACCACATGCATGAAGGCACTGGGGCCAGAATGACCAATTAATGCATCTACTCATTTGGGTGTATGTATGTACTTGTATTTAAGTGTATTTATAGTGTGTGGGGGCTGTGTGTGTGTGTGTGTGTGTGTTGTAGGACATACATAGACGTTGTAACACACACACGCACACACACACACACACAAACGTGCACACACATGTATATATCATATTTTATTTCTACTATCCTGAGTGGTTGGGTTTTCAGTCCTAAGTGTTTCTCTTTTTCCCCCGTTCAAAAATAGAAACTGAAACCTCCCTCTGTTGTGCCCCCCGTTTCGCTTGTCTCCCCCTCTTCCTGCCCTCCCTCATCCTCATCCTTCCCACATCTGCCACTCTCTCACTCTCGCCCTGCCTCTCTTCCTCTCTCTCTCTCCTTCTTTCTCTCTCCCTCTCTCTCTCTCTCTCTCTTGCTCCCTCCCTCACCTGCCCCCTCCACCTTCTCCCTTTTTCTCACATCGCTCCCTCCCTCTCTCCCCCTATCCCCTTCACCCAGCTCTCTCTCTCTCTCTCGTTCTCTCTCTCACTCATTTTCTCTCCATCTCCACTGAACCAGGACAAATGCAAACGCCTCCGTTTTATATAATTATTTTTCCCCTTTCCCCATTTTCCCGACCGCCGGCGTATCGCTGCCCAAGCAAACATCAGATGCTAGCGGCAGGGATGAACAGAATTACGAAACAAACAGAAAGGGAAATATTCTAATCATCACTTTTGTTATCATCAGCGGTATTCTAATTTCAGGACTGCGCTGTAAACAAAATTTAACTTGGGACCATGGGGGAAAAAGGGGGAGGGTGGTTGGGGAAAAAAATAGTATTTATTTTTCAGACTAATTCTCTGTGACCCAGAATGGGTTGTTTGTGTGGTAGAGTGTGGATAAATTCTTATTAGAGAAGTGTTTGTTTTTTATAGTGTGTCTGTGTGTGTGTGTGTGTGAGAGAGAGAGAGAGAGAGAGAGAGAGAGAGAGAGAGAGTGAGGGTGTGTCTGTGTGTGTGTATGTGTGTTTTCAAGCAGTGTTTCTCAGCAAAATTATAGATGGTGCAACAGAGAGCTCTGGTGTGTTTGTGACTGTGGTCCTGGTCATATGTTTTTCTATATGCATCCCTATGATGACAGATTGTCATATTTTTATATTTCTGTATGCATATAGACTCCATGGCTCCAGGACTTTACACAGAGACACATGTGCAGTCACACGCACACTTACACACACACATACATAGACACCCCCCCCCACACACACACACACACACACACACACCCAGCAGCAGCAGTGTGAAGATACCCTGTGTTCTATTCTCCATTTCTCTATTGGTATCCTTTGCAGGGAGTCTCACATAGGTCTATGTGTCACCCGGTGTTGCCACGGAAACTCTAACCCCCCTTGGACCCGCCAAACCCTGCCACACGTGCGCACACACGCACACACCCACACACACACAATATCACACAACCACCTTTGAGGACCTGCCACACCCTTATACCAGCCAAATATGGAGGACTCCTCAGGACCCCACAGAACACACCAGTCCTCTGCCTCTGCCTCTGCTATGACCAGACACCCTGGGGTGAGAAAACCCCTCACACTACCCCAACACACATGCATACACACACACACACACACACACACACACACATACACAAATACTCTCTCTCTCTCTCTCTCTCTCTCTCTCTCTCTCTCTCACACACACACACACACAAACACACACACACACACACATTTTCTCTGCTGGTTGTAGGTGTCCTGAGATAGCCTGCAGCTGGGTAATAATTTAGGCAGCCTCAGAGGCAAGACCGGCCCCATGAAGAGGCATCAATCAGGGGCCGATTATGCGGCGGTTAGGCCCTGCCGCCCAGCCTTGCTGGAGAGGCTGCGGTGTGATTAAGTTGGCAGAGGCCGTTCCATTCATCAGCGACCTCAAATACTCACAGGACCACGGCGAGCCCAGCCTCACTGCTGGCCTGGTGGTAACCGCCATCACAGTCAATAGAGTGTAGTGCAGACAAATGCTCACATATGAAGGCACCTTCACACACACACACACACACACACACACACACACACACACACACACACACACACTGACCTACAGCACAGAAAATGTACACAGTCAGGTACAGATGCCCTGAGACATTACTGACTATTTCAAATGTTATTTTGTGCTACATGTGCCTTGAAAGTATGTTTTGCCTGCCACAGAGCGCAAAATGACAAGCACAAATGACAATGTCTACTTCTCTCAGCCATATCACCTTTACCTGCCTCTCTCTCTCTCTCTCTGTAACACCCCAATGACATGAGCATCAGCTAGCATGGCTATTAGGCCTGCCTTTGATGATAATAACACACAGAGCAGACCAGTGCTCTCCATCAGGATCTGTTCAAGGTCAGTGGCAGCCAGCAGTCAATACAGTGATCAGTGGCAACTCATTCTCTGGATAGGCAGACAGACACCAGACACCCCTCCCCTCCATAGCCGCTGGTTATTGCAGCCTGTTCTTCTAGGAACGCATCAACCTCCTTTTGCTGGCTTCTGTCTTTTCATTCAGAGCATCTGGGCGTTCAAATTCATTGAATTCGCTTCATTTCAACTCTTAATCACTTCAGCTTTAGTCTCCTAATGCCTACAGACAGGCTTGTGTGGATGTGCTCTCTTCAAGCACAAGTGGAAATAAATGATTACTATTAATTTGGCTCTATTCATAATGCTTGAGTTCAGGTTCAGGATATTCTTTTATTCATTTATTCGATTTTGCTTTTGTCCTTTAAAATCATTCAATATTTTTTAGTGTTGGTGTCAATTTAGGTCTCCTTGGTCAACCCAGGCCAGTGAGTATTTAGTATGCAGAGTGAGAGAGAACATTGTATGTGTGTGTGTGAGTGTGTGAGAGAGAGTGTGAGTATGTATGTAGGTGGGTGCATCCGTGTGGGTGTGCATGTGTGTTTAAAAGAATTCTCGGAAGATGTTTTTCCCCCCACATAGATATTCATGGTGCTTTTATGATTTGTGATGTCAATGTAGAAATCAATTAGCCCAGTTTATGAAGAACAATATTATCGATAATTACTTTTTTATCGAGCCCTGGGAGCCGAGCATCTTGTGGCTGGATGAGAGCACAGTAGGGGGGATGAGTGCACAGTGGGTGAAGGTGGTGTGTGTGTGTGTGTGTGTGTGTGTCTGTGTGTGTGTTGGGGGTGGCAGAGAGCATAGGCTGAGAGGTGGTGGGGTAGGGATGTGCTTGTGAGGATACTGTTACAAAGAATCCTGGGAGTGAAGCATAGATGCTGAGCCCTCTC
>JAGFZM010001952.1:0-12935 GCA_017657215.1 Limnothrissa miodon
GAGAGCCCTAATCATGTTACCCAGTGTGCGGTTCATCCTCTCTGCTTGACCATTCCCCATGGGGTGATATGGAGTGGTATGCGACTTCTCCACCCCAGCTAAGAAAAGCAGTTCCGTGATTAAAGAACCCCTTGATCTGAATGGATACAAGCAGGAAAACCATAAACACAAAAGAATTTGTTCCAGAGGACCCGAGCAACCGACTTAGCAGACTGATTGGGACAAGGATATGCACATGCCATCGATAGATTTTTCTGAGGTGGCAATAGAAACAAGAGGGGCCCTAGCTCAGGTTCAGGAGCCTTACTAACTACACACCTCTTACACCTGTGTACATAATCCTTCACATCTTTTTCAAGGGTGTCCCAGTAGAACCTTTGTCTAGCTAACAACAGGGTACGCTGCTGGCCCTGATGACCCGCCTCATCATGAACCCCTTTTAAAACACCCAATCTCAGTGCTTCAGACACCACATACTGAAATGTTTTCTTTTTAGTCATGGGATTCCTGGCCACTCTGTGCAACACACCTAAACGCATAGTCAGTTTGCCCCACTGCCTCAAAGTCCTAAGTGTCTCACTGGATTCATACACCCGCTCGCGTCTAGATGGACGATGTGCCCTATCAACAAAGAACCTGACCCTGTTAATAATGGGATCTTGACACTGCTTGTCATGCAGTTCATCATGACTAAAAACGGGCATCTATCTTGACCAGCAATGACCATGCATGGTCTTCAATTCCTGCGCATACGAGATAGTCCTAAACCTAGCACCCTCCTCCCAGTAATGAGAGGACTGCAACACAGCAGAGACCTCGTCACTCGAAATCCTATTTCCCGTCAGTCCCTGAGCATGTGTGGCCCCAACACACACGCCCTCAAACCCAGAAACCTTGTGCTGAACAGCGTGTGTGGCCCCAACACACACACTGTCAGCCACAGAGGTAGCCTGCTGCTCTCTCAGTTCAGCACGCTCAAAAGACAGGCGAAACATGTCCTGAACCGAATCCACCTGCAAGTTCTCAGCTTCATTTAGCAGTGTAGCATATGGAATTCTAGTCAGGCGATGCATAACTCTGGGCCTCACAAATGGCTCCCTGCTCAATGCATCTGCAACCACGTTTCTGGGGCCTGGAAGATACAAAATGTCAAAATCAAACGCCGCTAATCTAGCCATCCAACGCTGCTCGCAAGCATCCAGCTTTGGCTTTGTCAGAACATACTTTAGTGGGTTATTATCAGTCCACACCGTGAACTTAATCACAGATAGCCCACTTCATGGCACTCGAGCCGGTGAGCAGGGTATTAAGACTGAGCATGATTCAATGACTTGCTCGCAAAAGCAATAGGCAGAGCCTTGTCCACACCAGGTTGCACCTGTGACAGAACAGCCCCAAACCCACTAGTGGAAGCATCAACAGACAAGAGAAATGGTTTTGCAA
This sequence comes from Limnothrissa miodon, assembly GCA_017657215.1. Classification (NCBI taxonomy): domain Eukaryota; kingdom Metazoa; phylum Chordata; class Actinopteri; order Clupeiformes; family Clupeidae; genus Limnothrissa; species Limnothrissa miodon. The sequence continues at coordinate 1,444 of JAGFZM010001952.1, forward strand.
AATCAGGATGTGCCAAAGGTACACTATTCACCAGTAGACTTAAAGGCCCACTATGCAACATTTTTCATTTAATTAATCCGTTTCATACTGTTTAGGATGCTAAAATTAGTCATTACACAGCGAACGAACGGTGTAGAATGCGCCACCGTGGCCAATAGCGGTAGATACAGCACTTGCAATGTTCAGCAGCGCGGACCGCCTCCAATAGAATGCAGTGCAATACAATGCAATACTGCGGGCTTTAGAGGGAGCTCGTGAGAGAGAAAAACAGAATGTCGCTTAGTGCCGGTTTAAGGTTCTGAAAGACCTCTGCACACTCAGGGGACCAGTCCTGAGGGCAGAGTGTCCTCTTCTGCACAATTTTTTTCACACCTTTACCCTTGCGAGGTTGCTTAGGCCCACCTGTAAGTGCAAAAAGTGGCTTTGCAATCACAGAACACTTTTCAATGAAATGCTGGTAGTAAACCACCATGTCTAAAAAGGATTCCATCAGCCTCCATTAAATCTGACTGCGAAACACCCACAATGGACTCAACCTTATCTGGATCACTAGCAATACCATCTTGAGAAATTATGTGGCCCAAAATCCGTTTCATACTGTTTAGGATGCTAAAATGAGTCATTACACGGCGAACAAACGGTGGCCTATAGCGGTAGATACAGCACTTGCAATGTTCAGCAGCACGGATCGCCTCCAATAGAATGCAGTGCAATACAATGCAATACAGCGGTCTTTAGAGGGAGCTCGTGAGAGAAAAAAACTGAACGTTGCTTAGCCCTTCTTTAAGCTCTCCTCTTCTGATTTGCCAAATACAAGGACATCGTCTAAATAGCATCATCCCCTTCACATAAACTCTGCCCTGTACTAACACAGATGTATAAAACAGACTGTCACTCTGTGCAGTTCTCATAGTGTTCTGCATCACTATTTTACTGGATTTTGGTAACGTCTCACACAAATAGGAATACACAGACTCATATATAATAATAATAATATCATAATAATATAATAATAATAATAATAATAATAATAATAATAATATCATAATTTAAATTGGAGGGGTAAACTTAGACGCCTGCCACTGCCCTCCTGTGAATGGAGGCTTTCTAGTTTCCCTGAAACGGTTTCGGCCTCCGTGCAGCCCCTTCTGCAACAGACCCAACAGCACGTGCTGCACTCAGAGACCTACCCTGACACTGTGAGCGTGTGTGATCAGGACTGAAACACAAAAAGCACAACCTATGCAATCTACAGTGAGACTGAGTAGAGTGATCGACACTCTGGCAAACGTCACATTTCATTTCCCACTCTGCCCACGATAACTACGCTGAGAGGTTTGCACATTGCACAGTAACGCCTTCTCCAGCATACCCAGTAACTTGTCCAAAGTGGTGTCCTCTGTGGATAAGCCACCTGGTTTACCCACCCCCACTGCAGACTCCCCAGCCGGCATAACCGAACTCACAGCCTCAGTTACAGGCGTGACAGTTGAAACAGTGTGTGGCGAGAAATGCCTCCTCTGACCCTTATGAAGTCGTAAATACTCATCCAGACACGCCTGAACCTCACAGGCCGCCCACTCACTCTAAGGCTTGCTTAGCAACATTACAGAAAGGTCCCGATCAGGACAATGCCTAATAAACATTGCAGCCACTTCAACAGTCTGCAGCCACACTGACTGACCTACCTGCCCCAGGCCCTGTTCTGCCACGTCAGCTGCTTTATTTAGCCTAGTCCAGTAATCAAGGGGCTTTTCACTGGGATGCGGTGTAGTAGCATAGAAATCAGCTAAAGGCATACCTGAATGCACAGCACTGTCAAAATGCTGTCTGAGGATGCAAAAGACAGCATCCACATCACCAGACGAAGATACCTGAACATTATTACGAAGCCAAATAGGAGTTACGTCTCTAGCCCGGCCTAACAGTCTGCTAAGGAGCTCATCTACAAGTTCCTTCCCAGAGTAGCTGCTCTTATTCAGATACCCCCTCATTAATCCCTCCCATTCACACAAAGAGTATTTATCTGTGCTATCACCTCTAAAAAATGGACTTAAGGACGAGATTTAACTTTGAAGCATCAATAAGAGTACCCCCCCCCGCCCCCCCATGAGAAATGGTCTGCAGAGAGAGTTGCTGAAGGCAATGACTGACCATTATTTAAAGGAGTTGCAGTAACCGATCAAGGAACGTCAGCACTGATTTCCCTCACTTGCTCACTACTCAGCCTAACCGGTGTAACAGATTCACCTAAATCAAGTGGTGGCACATTATGACACACTGGCGTCGCTGGCACGACCCTGTTCACACCAACTAAGCCAGAGCTACCTGGCGTACTACATGTGAGAAGGCCCACTATCTGTCCCTCTGCCCACACCAGCTAGACCAGAGCTATCCAAAGCAAATGTGAGCTGCCCCCTTCCAAAACTACAATGCCCAGGACTACTATCCTTTTTTTCCATAGTAATGTAACTCTAAAACTAGAGAAAAAAAAAGTTAACAAAAGAAAGAAACAAAACAACTATGAATACAACTACGCACAGTTCTATGCAGTTATATATATATGATGCTCGTTGCTCTCTTTTTTAATGTGTGTACAGTGACTTCAAAGTGAGAAAAACACACGACAGTACTTGCAGACGTCAGAAACTCCGAAGATCGCAGCAGCACACCCATGTCTCGTGGAACGTCCCTCCGATCGATGCAGCAATCCCAGTGTTCGGCAACAGCTGAACAGATGAACGAGTCAAACGGCACCAGTGTAACAGAGGTCGTCTTTGCGCTCCCTCTTTAGTACTCTGCATTGTGTTGTGAAATTCAGTGAAAACACACAGACACCTGCTACACATAGTCAATGTGTGGTCCAGGATTACATTAATCACCCATTGAACAATCAATGTGTGATATTGGGGTTGAATGTTGAACGTTGAGATCACAGGGTTGCCCTGATGGTGAAGGGTAACTAAAATCACAGGATCCAGTGGGAAATCATTATAAACATGGTTGACATTGAATAATCACATAGCCTATACTCCACCAGTGGTGAACAGTACTTTGATACTGATTCTGCAACCTCAAAGAACAGGGACTTTGGCTGATTTTTCCTTTAACAACCTATAATAATGGAGATATAAGGAGTGCAGTGATTTGTTGAGTGCAGAGACCAACTATAAAACTTTACTGCAGGCAGCCTTGACTGAGGGGGTGTGCCTGTGCAGAACATGTTAGCTCCTGGTTAGCAAAAATCTTGAAAGATAGGAAACATCAGTCACAAAATGTGTTGGCAAAAAGATCGCCCAATTAGACTTCAGCATCACTGCTGTTAATTATCAAAGAAAATTTCTGGAATTTTGCAATCATACATGTAATTATGGGTTTCCGAAAAGGTAATTGGTAGAAAGATTTTGAAATTTCGTGAAAATTTCAGTCTGAATCACTAGTCATCAGTAGTCACAGCCAGCAATTAGACAATACTGACCATTCAGATGACTCCAGTGACTCAAACACACACACACACACACACACACACACACACACACACTTAGTTGAAGTCATTAGTGAAGCACACACATTCTTCACTGAATCATAGTTTAGCAGACTAACTCGCATAACTCGCTAGATCAGTTGAGTGACTCAGAGTGAGACGGATCTTAAAAATGCCTCAGTCTTTGATGTTCCATGTTTGGTCATTAGGAGGTGCTTTTGTGTTATTTTCATCACACTTTCACCACACAGTTTTTCATAAACATTTATACAAAACAACTTAAAGGTGCTCTAAGCGATGTGACACGTTTTTAGGACTAAAACATGTGTTGTTACATACAGCAAACATCTCCTCACAATCTGCTAGCTGCCTGTCCCCTGAACACACTGTAAAAAAACGCGGTCTCTGTAGACAGCCCTGGCTCCACAAACGGCAACAAAACACAGTGGGCAAACCTAGCATAACAAACGAAAACAAAACATAACAGTGTTCCAGCCAATAAACCACAAGGTTCACGAGTCTTTCGGGAGGCATGGGAGGGAGGGGGAGGAGTGAGCTATAACTTGTAACTCTTGAACCCTCTCTGGAGCTATCCTCCGTTTTGTTTGACAATACTTCGAACGTCAACAAGAAGTGACGTGAAACAGCATCGCTTAGAGCGCCTTTAATGTGTAGGCTATGTTTCTGAATATGGCTAGATACATTAGATTGTAGATATTTTTATCAATCAAAAACATGTCTGTGATCTGATTAGTAATTATGATTGCAACTAACACTGCAAACGCTGATTTGAGTGCTTGATAGTTCCCATTTCTTTTTTTTTCTCTCCAGTGATTTTTGATTGTATGTTCTCTGGAACACTGGGCATTGAACTAAAACGCTGAAACAGCGGGCACCCCTGTACTACATCGTAGCCTACACTTGAAGGTTGGTGGGAGATCTCAGGGAGACATATTTAATATATATATTTGCAAAATGTGTCTGATAAAACTGCATTTTGAAATACAGTTTATGTTCATTAAGACTGCAGTCCAGCACAATTTGTGTTTGGCTAGAGATGCAGCAATATTGGTCCCTTTTTTTTTATTCCAAATTCTAATTACATTAACCCTCTTTCTTAGTTTTTATTTAGAAAGTATTGAACTAAATTATGTTGATTTCTGTGCTCGCGAATTAAATTTGATGTGTTCGCCCACTCCAGATTTTACGATTTTACCACTGCAGCGGTCATTTTGACGACAGTTGCGTCATGACGTCAGTCCCCCAGAGGTTTGAGAGAGCGTTCAACGTCAACCGGTTCAAAGAGGAAGGAAGATGGCGGATAACAAAGGCGAAGGGGATACGGAGAACGGCACTGCCATGGAGGTAGTGGCACAGGGGGAGGCCAGTGGACATACCACAACTGAAGATGTCGATGGCGTAATTGTTATAGAACCTATATCAAAGGAAGAGCTTGAGGAACAATCACAGGAGAATGTTTCCCAGGCGCCGACACCCACAGGCACTAACGGGAGCAGCGTTAACGTTAGCATCGACGGAGGAGGAGGAGGAGAAGGCAGCAGCAGGACTAGTCCAAATGGCAACACCAGTTCTGTGTCCATGGTGCCAGCAGCTTCTGGCGATACCACCGGGAGCTCGCCCACTGTTACAGCCGAAACGTCGTCTTCTCCATCATCCAATGTTAACGTTACAGCTGCAGCCACCCCTGCAGCCCCGTTAAACCTACTGGATACGTGCGCTGTGTGTAAACAAAGTCTACAGAATCGAGACTGTGAACCCAAACTCTTACCATGTCTGCATTCGTTTTGTTTAAAATGTATTCCTCAGCCTGACAGACAAGTTACAGTCAACGGACCACATGGACAGGACGCACACATTCGTGAGTAAAATGACATTATTCCAAAAAGAATTATCTGAGGGATTCTGAGGCGAAATTTCGAGATATTGGAAAACGGTTTAGGCTAACTAATATTTACCCATCTAGTTAAGGATCTCTGTTAACGTTTGTTAGTCAGCCCACTGCAATCATTTTGGAACCAGCAACATAGCTTTTATTGGAGGGAGGGTGCTTAACTTACTACGTAGTTGTTACCTGTCCGCTCGTTGAACTGCAAAGCTGGCAATATGAATCTTGAAACTAAGCTGATTTGGTATCGTTATGCTATCACCTAAAGTGCTCCTATTTTGACCATTAGGCGCTTGGCAGGTGCTTGTTTGTTTAGCCTTGTTTAGTCGGCCATCGAATTTTCTTTCACACTGATTGTTGTAAACATATCACACTGTTTTATAAACTACAAGACCAATGAACCTGACTTTGTGATGGTAACGTGCACTTAACGAATAGTCAGAAATGTTACCTGGCGATCACGGTTTGGTAGCAGTATGCTAACGACTAAGTTAACGTTAACTTAGCTAACGTTGTTTAGTTGAAAGAGCGACACGCATTGTGTAGCTGGCATCCATCAATTCCTATGCTATCAAAGGGGTTTGCACTTATTAAACAGTATCTGTTTGTAACCAATTGACTTGTTTATAGTATCTAATATCTAGGTTATCGAAGGGCTTTGCACCTATTAAACCCAACTGGGTAGTTGCCGAGTCTGACCCGCCATTTGCACTTGATTAGTTTATTTCTAATATGGATATACGAGACTTTTCCAAACATGGCTGAATTTAATCAGACTGTCTTGACATTTGCTTTTATTGCGTCCAACATGTTCCTCCTATATTGGGTTTCCTGCTGCAGAGTTAACTCACATGCTTTACTCTGTACATTGAATTAATGGGCAACAGTGTGCCTATACAGAATTAGATGCACCATTATGTGTTGACTAGGTTATTTCAAATTGGGGTTAACGATGCCCTAGTAATTTAGGGCACATCTGTGACCACCCCCACCTTTCCTTTGCTGGCTGGGGGATGTAGTTCATAGATTTGTCGGTGTTCATAAGCCTATCTAGTCGTTATTAAAAAGAACCAATGCACGGATTCAGTGTCCTATATCTCACTAGCCCTACTTGTTTCAGTGCTTAAGCTTTGGGTATTGGAAAAATAAGTACTACCTGCAACTGTTTGGTGTACAAAAACATGGAAATTTGCCTATTGTCTTAGCTCCCTTGTCACTGTGTTTACCTTTCCCTGCTGTCCAGTCAGTTGTTGTTTTTGTTATGTTCATACTGGTTATTGATTCACATTAGTTTCAGCAGTGCATGTTCTGCACATGATTTCCTTTGACAACCTAGTGATGTGTCATAGAAAATATTGTGGTGGGCATTGAAATCCTACGCAAAACAAAAGCTGGTAATTGGTTGTTAAGGCGCTTGTGTATCATCTCGTTTATGCACTCTTTTGGCCAGGCTGATACTGAATACCAGGCGAATAAACAGACACTAAGCATTGTAGCTCAAGCTATGCACCAGTAGCCTGGTAATGAACCAGCCCCTCATTCTACTCTTCAATTCTTATAGGGGGGGCTAGCCATTTAGTAGTGAAGAGTGAATAGGCCTACTTGCTGGAGGTGTTTCAGTATAAAAAGACTGGGTCAGTTCTCTGATGGCCTGCTTTGACTGGTTGCTTTCTAGCGCTACATTTACAGTGCCTCTCTGTTTACTGATTGGATGTTAAAATCCCACCTGAGACAACAAGCTCAGTGAGATCAAATCCTGACTAGCACTGTGGGGAGATGATCGAGCGGAAGTTCATTGGAAGGCATGGCCAGGCTAACATCAGAGAAGCTGAAGACATTCCCACCCCTAGTTTTTGTGTTTTTGGTTGCGCCATAGCCTTAATTAAAACTGCCTCTGCAGGTTGGTGTAGCAGATCCAACCTTTTCTTCCTCCACCATAAGTGGGAGTGCAGGTGTTCTGCTCTGCACCTGGTGTACACCTGTGGATAGTCACACAGTATGATGCCATTATTGTCAGCATAGCCCAACAGCACTATGCTGTTTTGATGCATACGTTATTCCAGATAAGCTTTGCTGCCTAAAATGGCCTTAACACTTTTTTTTTACCCTGAAAATTCACTATAAATGGCAAAATAATATTAAACACAGTAGATATCGAAGTATCAACAAAAGTTGGCATACAAAGCAATGAGTTCTGTGATGAATCTGCGTTAACTGTGTTCTTCTAATGCAGCACAGGTGAATGCAAAAACTGAGGCCCCTTGTAGTTGGGGTAGATTACTGTGTAAGTCTCGGTCTCTTATGGATTTGTGAGTAAAATGAGGGCTGAAGCCATTTCAGCATAGATTGACAGTATAAAGCCAACACTTTCATACACTTACTAAATTGCACTGAAATTTAGACCTCAAACAGATTAAAAATGCCTTCATGTTACCATTGGAATAACGTTGCATTTTACCAACATTTGACCAACATTACATGCATGTGGCTATGTAGTAACAGACTAAAAGATGTCTAAAGACATCTTACTATAGAGTGACTGACTGGTTTGCATGGTTGGGCCGTTCCTAGTGAGTTCCACACTACAATAAAAACACTGCCATATTTATCTCTGCTGCACTAGGTGAATTTATAATTTCTTTTCAACTCTTCATACTAGGGCCTGCTTAGTCTGCGCATGATGTAAGACACTGCACATGAATCAGAGTTTGAATTGCAATACTGGGGGCCTGCAGTAATGATGTTTTGAAAGATTAATGGAAATAAATGCAATATTTATGAAATACACATCAATATGTGACCAAAATAGAATTTTTTACCTACTGCAGTGATTTAAAGAAGATGGCCACAGAACTCAAACGTATGTTTACTGACCATGATGTCTTGCACTCATGTCTTTTAGAAATACGAATTTACCTCCACTGGACCCAGGTCTTATCACGGTATCTTGTCAAAGCATTTAATGTCATATACAGTTTAAACCCATTTCCCTTTATTTTGACTTTTTGCGCATGTTATGGCTATTTGCATAAATGCTAAATGCATAAATGTAAATTTAGGAGAAAACTGGTTTCCTCTGAAAGTGTTGACATGACAGAGTAGTGAAGTGCAGGATTTCGTTTGAGCCTTGTTGAGCATACAACATGAAGCTAGGCAGCCTATGCAGCTCAGGTAACAGTGCAGTGCTCTTGCCTGTGGCTAGAGTTGTCTGTCTTCTTCCTCAGAGAGCTACTGAGAATGAAAACCGTTTTTTTATCATACAGTGGTGACACTGAGGACTCACATGTAGACTGAAGGGTGCGTTTGGTTTCTATTGAAAGACTTCCTTAGAAAAGTACATGGTCGATTTACAAATCGAAATCAGTGGGCTTTTGTGGTGGAATGTGGTTGTAGTGTGATATCTGGTTAAACCGATGAGACAGTTGGTCTAATATAGCCTCGTGTCTTTGTCAGGCACTATAAACGGGTGCCTTTGATGTATTTGTAAACATATGTCACATTTAATTATACATCACCCCATTCTTAGGAAAAGATGCAGAGGCATTGCATACATTAGACTGTACTATTTTTCATTACATTGCTGTAAGACCCCTTGCACGTCTGCCTACAGCTGTGTAACTAAAGTGCTGTTGAGTTACTGTGCTTTTTTTTAATCATGACCGGAGCCTATGTTATGTTATGGTCTACATTAGGCCTATGTTAGGTCATGGCCTGCGTGAGGTCGTGGCCTATGTGAGGTGAATGTTATTAGAAATGCTTAGGGAGCGTCATGGCCAGGTCAGTCAGAAACGGGGTTGTCCTACAGTTTAGTGTTGTTGGGTGGTGAAAAAAAGCTGATCCTCTGAACTTGACTGTCGCTGTGATCTTATGAGCGAGGGAGCGAGCTGTGTGATTGCATTTATGTGTAAGAGAATTGTGTGCTGTATCTTAACACCCATGACACAGCTTATTGCTTTTGCGTTGGAAGAGATTCTCCAGATAACTTATTTTCTGCCTCTCACATAGGCTAAGCTTTGAACAGAGCGCTTAGGCCTAGGCTTCTGTTTTTGCACAGGGCACACAACACATAGTAAACCAGCACCATTCTATATTCATTAAAAACAAGAAACCATTGGTTTTCTGTTCAATGTGTTGACATTTGTCCATATTCTTGATTGTGTAGTGTAATTAGAAGGCTTTGCCATGGCTGAAAATGTGGCCTGGTGAGTGTAGCTACATTGTAAAGTCCCTTATTCAGCCTGTGGCTAAGCTCTCGCTTGGGTTTGAGTGTCTATATTGGGCTTTTACTGATGTACTTATCCTTGGCAAGTACTACTGTCTGTGTTGCAACAAACAAATGGTTTGTTTGTTTGTTTTTGTTTGTTTGTTTGTTTTTGTTTGTTTGTTTGCCCCATTGCTTGGTTGCTTTGTTTGGTTGCCATTTCTTCTTTAACCACTTTAATGCATCTGACAAAGCACCACTCATTCTGCAGTTTAGACTTGGCACAGCACCAGCCATTCTACAGTTTAAAACAGACATGGCACCACCACCACCATCTCTGCACATTAGACGGGTCATAACAACACCACCTCTACAGTTTAGAACCATCAAGGCATCACCACCTCTGCATTTTAGACTGGTCCCAACACCTCCAGGCTGTAGTTTAAAACCTTGGCGCTACCACCTAGTTTAGACTTGAAATGGTGCCACCACTTCTGCAGTTGAGACATAAGGCCCCCACCTCTGTAGTTTAGGCATCAACTGTAGGTATATGTTTTTTTTTTAATCCACTGGATTCAGTCCAGATAATCCACTGGGTTCAGTGTTTGTCATTTGTCCTTGTCCATGTGTTTCTCCACCTCAAATGGTTTTTTTTAACTGTCTGTAAACTGGAGATTTTTCCCCCCTGTACGTTTAAACATAATATAAAAAAAATATATCAAATATATCCAATTATAAAATATTCTTGGCACGTACTAAACTGGTCCTTGGTGTGTCCGTCAGTGCATAGGCCTATTGCTAGTGTAAAAACTCTTGGGAATTGATATTGGATGGGTCTCATTTTGGAGACTCTTATTGAGCTGAGTTTGTGGGGCTTTATGATTTGCTTTGCTTCATATGTGTTTAGTCTTCAGGAGGACTGACTGAGCATCTGCGGGGGGGGGGGGGCTTGATTTCATTTGGAGTTGGCTGCTCTCTCGGTGTGGGAGAAAAAAAAGTGTGTTGGTGAACGAGGGAGCGAGCAAGTGACTGTGTGAGTGACAAAGTATGTGTGCATGATGAGTGAGAGAGAGGTAGAATGTGAAAGAGAAAGGAGGGGCATGCGTGTGTGTGTGTGTGCGTGCGTAAACGTGTGTGTGCGTGCGTGCGTGCGTCTGTGTTTGTGTGGACTGAAATACCACAGCACTGGATGACACAGCTGCACTGCATCTTGCTCACACAGCCTGGGGCCAGCCTCAACACTTCCCCTCTCCAACGGCTCACGTGGCCAATCAGCAGACGGCAGCTGCAGCTGGGAGCTGAGAGGAACCGGCTGGGAGCAGCTGAAGCCAGTGCAAACCGGCTCAAACCGGATTGCACCGGTTGCTGCAGCAGCCAGTGAGGCGCCAGACTGGGATGAATTGATTATCTGTCCAGGAGATTAGTGGGTGTGTGTGAAAGTGTTAGGCTGTTGCGGGTGTGGTGGGGGTGGGGTAAATGTGTGTGGTTGTGTGTGTATATGTGGTTTTGTGTGTGTGTCAAGGGGAACGGAGTGTGTGGCTCTTCAATATCAGATTTTTTTTTTCAGTACTGAACACACTGTTCCTGAACTTTCCTCTACTCTAGCCTAATAAACCATAGGCTATACTCTCAAATGCAGAGGAAGGCAGTTTTTCTAAGAGTCTCACTTTACCTGCACAAACAGCTTTCAAATGTTTCTAAAGTGATTACCACTAGATTTGCACGTTGGGTCTACCATCTGTCAGATGCATGTCAATATTCTGTTCTCACTCAAATGTCCTCATGAAGATGGATGTTTTGAGAATGGATGAGTTGACTGAGAATCCTAAAGCTGGACAGGTCTCTGTAAACTTCTGAAATTGTATTTTTGTAAACTGTATTTTTTTTTTTTGTTTGTTTTT
>JAGFZM010001953.1:0-14617 GCA_017657215.1 Limnothrissa miodon
ACACACACACACACACACACACACACACACACGCCCAACTCCACCCAGAAATAGATCACAAAGGGAGATGGGGAGAGGGGTCAGAACACACTGTACAGAACACTGGGTTACCACAACCCCTTCAGAGACAGAGCCCTCAACCCGCTCCGTGTCTGCAGGGCTGGAAGCATGGCACATTTCTGGGCCCCGACTTAATAGAATCTTTTGAAGCCATTACATCTAATCATCTATTTCCAAATCTTAAACGACCCAGCCCACTCTCATCTCTCTCACCCTTCATTACTCTCCTATGCTCCTCCTATCTCTCCATCTTTCTCTCCACTCGCTTACACTTTCTATCTATCAAACTAATCTCGGTTTCAATTCATCCGGCTTTTTCTTTGGCAGCATGCTTTTGTCAACATTTCAAATAAACCACATGCTTCTTCACTTCCCTTCACAACAGAGTGTGTGAGAGGTGGGATGGTGTGCAAAGGACGCTGAGTTTTATCTTGGTGCCTCTGTTAAATATGGAAACAGTTTTACAGAGTGTAGATTAACCTCATTCCTTGGATCACAAGGATGATCTGTAAAGCAGTCACTCTGGGAGGTCAAACTGTCAGATTATCTTATAGTCTACGGAAGAGCAGGAATTGTAAAATAGTCTTTCTAAATGTAAAACACCACTTATAAGTATTAGTTTTAAGTATAAATATTGGATGTGAAATTTCTCCTCTCTCTCTTCTCTTTTCATCTCTACCTCTCCCTGACTTTTTCTCTGTCTCTCTCCCACTCTCCCCCTCCCTCTTTTTCTCTGTATTCCAGTACGGCAGCCGTGTGGAATCAAACAGAGTGGCCTCCTGATGGCATTTGGCCTTTCTGCCTGCGATGGGCCACAGGCCTGCTGGGAGGCACTTGTGTGTGTGATGTATTGCCGGGCAGTGTGTGGGCTGAGCTCCCTTTAAAGGTATGGGAGAGAGAAAGAGAGGGAGAGAGAGGTGGAGGGGGGGAGAGAGAAAGAAAACATCGCAGAGGGAATGGGAAAAGGAGAGAAAAAGAGGTGGAGGAGATGGAGATGTGATAGAGATAGAAGAAGGGATGGAGCGATTTAAAAAGATGGAAAAGGAAGAAATGCTACGAGGAAAAGTGAAAGATGCCAAGGGGGAGGAAAAAGAAGGAAAGGTGGACACAGGGAGTCTGGAAAGAAAGGGGAAGGGATAGGTTGTGACAGGAAGTGGAGAGGTACACATGAAAGGAGGAGAAAACTAATTAAACAAGAAGGGAAGGATTGAGTGAAAGAGAGACATGCACAAGAAAGAATGGCTAACAACAGATCAAGCAAAAAATAAAAGCGACACGCAGACGTAAGATTATGATCCCATGAATGATATATAGTGGAATTTTCCTGTGTGTGTGTCTGTTTGTGTGCGTGTGTGTGTGTATGTGCATGTGCATGTGCTTGCAGGTGCCTTTGAGTGTGTGTTCCTGTTTCTATGCATGTACTTGTTTGTATGCGTGTGTGTGTGTGTGTGTGTGTGTGTGTGAGAGAGAGAGAGAGAGTCTGACGGTTGGTGGAGTTGAGAAGCCCTCCAGTGCAGTCCAGAACTATGAGCACAGGGGCAGGAAGGTAAAGTGCACAGTGCCTCCCACCATGGGCTCTTTCACTGTGTGTTTTCCTCATCAGAAACCTGCTCTAGGCACTCACTCACTCACTCACTCACTCACACACACACACACACACACACAGCTCCCTGAAATGAAGGAAAGTAAGAGAAGGAGGGGGACAGAGAGAGGGGGAGGGAGGGAGAGAGAGAAGGAAAGGATGAAAACTGAAGAGAGAAGACAAGAAAGAAAAGAGGACAGAAAAGAGAATAGAGAGAGAGAGAGAGGGACAGATGGGGAGGGAGGGAGATGGAGACCAGTGGTCTTGATTAGTCCAGTCCCCTGGCCCCAGCGACTCTGTCAGCGCTGACATGATGGACTAACTGGGAGTCGCATGGCGGCTGTACGGCCAGAGAGAATTATGGGACAGTGCAGCGGGCAAGTGGAACAATTAGCTGCTTTGTGTGGTGGGGGCCCAGGTCCAGAGCAGGGACATATTTCTCCGCATTAGTGACAGCCTGTGCCCACAACCACACACACACACACACACACACACACACTTTTTATTTTAGCCACTAATCAAGAAAACACACATACTGACATGAACTCACACAACTAGAGTTGCATACTCATGCACAAAACGCACACTCACAGTGTGTGACACACACGCACAGCACTTTCAACCAGGGTCCCTGGTGATGTATTGTTCTTTCTCGGAAAGAGATGCTTTTGCAAAATCAATCAGACCTGAGAATGAAGGAACGCACAAAGATAGGAAAAGAGATCTGCTTCTCAGTTGAAATATGATCAGGTGATCGAGTTCACTTGCTTACCCCTAGAAACACATTGACACAAAAACGTACACAAAACTGTGGGCACATATGCACACACACAAACTCTCTTACACAAAAACAGTACACTTGCCAACATAAATACATACAGCACACACACACACACACACACAGAAATGCCTTCACCTAATACACATAAATACACAACTACCCTGAAAGTGTGAATGCATTAGTGATTCAGTTGGATGTAGTAGGTAGTGGGCAAAGGCCCACACTCACACACACACACACACACACACTCTTGCATGCAAGCCCAAGTGCCCACAACCTTTCTGAGAATGTCTTTCTCACCACACATACAATGCAAGAGTGTTCAAAGTTGACTTGACAAAGTTTTCAAAAGGAGGAATCAAAAGTGAAGCCAGAGTACAGTCAAAAAGTCAACAAGAGTATGGGAGGAAGAAAAATAGATAGAAAAAAAAGACAGAAAAGATAAAAAAACAAAGAGGTGGGTGCGTGAGTGTGTGTAAGAGAGAGATAGAGAAAGAGAGCCTTACCTGGGTTGGCACGAGGACAGGTGGGTATGCCAGCTTGTGGTGGCGGTACATCCAGAAGGAGAAGAGTACAATGGCGGCGATGCCCATGATGGGTACCAGGGAATAGAGCAGCGTGTTGAACAGCTGGGGGTTCTGCGGGTAGGGGTTGGACGTGGCTGAGAGACACAGAGAAAGAAATGGAGGGGAGGATTAATACTCCTTTCTTCAGCCATATTAACACAACAACACAAAACATGCTCAATTAGAAAACTTACAGGGAAGGGAATGAAGAGAGCATATGTGCACCAGAAGAGAGAGAGAGAGAGAGAGAGAGAGAGAGAGAGAGAGAGAGAGAGAGAGAATGACATATAAAGGAGGATATACAATAGACAGGTAGGTGAAGAGGACAGAAGGAGAATGATGTCTTGAACAATAATGTTTTGGTCACATTTCTCTGCTGACGGATCAGTTGATTGAAAAAGCAGTCAAAACCATCCACCCAAGTAAATTGTTGCTGCAGAACTCAAAGTTCAGCCACACACACACACACACACACACAACACACACACACAGAGAAACTTCCTCTGCCTGAATGTTCCGGTAGCCCTGTCGGTGTGTGGCCTGTTTGGCTCAGCAGGCCTGGGGCCACCACTGAGGAGCTGAGCTTCTTCCACTGCCCCAACACCGCCAGCGCTGGAGCCTAATGAGAGCCACACAGAGAGCCTCTCAACACGGCCCAGACCACACTCACAGCACACGCTAGGCTTGCAGAAGTGCTGTGTGTGTGTGTGTGTGTGTGTGTGTGTGTGTGTGTGTGCGTGTGTGTGGCCATTGGAAAAAAGTGTGTGTGTGGGCACCAGCATTTAGAGGTATACATTTGTGTATTTCAAGATTGTGTGTTTTTGTGTGCTCATGTGTGTGTTTAAAAAAGTAACTGGAACTTTTGAGGAGTGTTCTGTATCTTCTTAAGTGCATGCATCTGTTTGTGTGTGTGTGTGTGTGTGTGTGCATATGCTTTTACATTTGCATGTTATGTGATTCCAAGTGTAAGTGTGTGAGTGTACAATTTGTTAGTTGTGTGCATCTATGTGCATATCTGGGTGCTTGTGCGTATGAGTGTGTGTACGTTCAAGAAGGTAGCGGTAACCTAAAAATGGTTGGTGACTTGTGTGCATGTGTGTGCATATGTGTGTTAGTGTGTGTCTGCTTGTGTGTGTTTATGTGAGGGTGTGAGTCAGCATAGCATGAGGCCCTTTCTGAGGTTGCTGCTCTGTGTGTGTGTGTGTGTGTGTGTGTGTGTGTGTGTGGGTAGATGCCCAGATTAGCCGCCGAGTGAAATCCTTTGCATGCGGCCTGACACGCCACTCCACCATGCTTACACATACACTCTTGTGAGCACATACAGACACAGGCACACGCACATATTCCGGCACACACCCAAACACACACACACAGTCAAGACTTCTTGCCAAGGCTGTGGTCTCAAACATCTTCATGTCCTCTCCCACACAGCCAGTGACAAATTGGGGGGGGGGGGGGGGGGGGAGTTGGGCTCTACATCACCTACAGTTAAAAACAACAAAACACTACAAACGATAACAACAACAACAACAACAACAACAAAAATGATGGAGAATGAGATGTTCAAAAATACTCCTGCAAGGGGGAGCGGGCTGCATCATCTACAGTTAAAAACAACAAACTACAAACAGCAACAACAATCCTGGAGAAAATAAGGTTCAGAAATACTCCGGCGACTGCCTGTGTGCCTGGGCAGGAGGCCAACAACAAGCCTCACTGTGAGGAAAACACTGATGAGGTTGCTCACAAGAGAAGAGACAGCCAGGCAGGTACAGGTAGCCGGGCAGAGGTCACTTCAGCACTTACTTTACAAAAACTGGCCGTGCGGACCACTTCAGACTTATTTACTGTAAGCGTTCTTCTCCAATTTAAAATGCATTCTATCCAAATCCAAATGTTTTTAATATAGTATAAAAAGATAAGAAAAGAAAAAAAAAGAAGTAGTTTTTGAGTGAGGGGTTCATGTACATTTACGACCATTTATCCACACCCAATCCGTGAGGTTTCTAGTACTAGACTAGTTCCTGCTCTGCGGAGAACACACCAAAGCTAACCAGGGGACACACAATGACAGCAAAATAAAACCTTGTGCATTTTTGTTATACCTTTATTAGTAACCTGGCCTTCCACAGAGCTCTTTAAAAGAATGGCCTGGGCTAATAATCAGGCGGCACATGTGCTTCCTACCACGGCCGTTTGGCTCCATAAACAGATGGGAGGGAGGCGCTCCTGCCCCGGAGGAGAGAATAGAGTTCACATTCTACACAGGGAGGTTTCTCAGCTTTTTGGCCTTTACAAATGTGTATGTGTGTGTTTGTGTAAGTGTGTGTGTGTGTGTGTGCGCGAGTGAGGATAATTATTTCTTGATAAGCAGGGTTCACTCATTCATTCGTGGAAGGGGATGTTTGCAATTTTACTCGTCGACCACCAGACACACACACACACACACACAGACCACACGGCTCCAGCAGAAGACCACCCTGCTCCTGTTCTCCCTGCTCTACTGGTGTGATAACAGCGGTAGTCAGAATGCTGGCAAAATCAAAATCAAATTAGAGACAATTTGAGCTTAATGATGCTCTCACAACAAAATGACTCAGATAATCCTTTCTTTGTCTGTGTGTGTGTGTGTGTCTATGTGTGTGTGTGTGTCTTCTCAGGAGCCTGTTCTTATCGTTTGTGTTTATGTGTGCAATTGGGGCGTGTGTGTGTGTGTGTGTGTGTGTGTTTGTCTGGAGTTCCCACCAGGAACTCAACATGAGTCTGCAACAGGCCACTCAGCTTTTATATGAGGTTGCTCAATCAAAAATGTGATCGAGACAACAAGCTCCAGAAAAATGATAAGAGAGGTGAGTAAACCCATCCATCCACACAGCTGCCACAGGAAACGACTAAATTGGCATTTCTGGTGAATGAATAAGGACAAACACCATGTTAATGCTTTCAGAAATCAAGTTGTATTTATGTTTTCATGACACCAAAAGTTCATTCTGTCAAGATGCCACCAAAGCAAGCATAACACCAGGGTTGAGGTGGTGAAAGAATCTGTAGAAAATCGTGTGAAAATGGATAACTGTGGATAATTGGTGTGGCTAATTAGTGTGGATAATTTTTTTAAATGTGAAATCTCTTTTCAGGGTGCTATTCCAAGTACTGTTGGTGGTTCAGCGATAAACCTGCTAATAGAGTAGCCTGTTAGATTTTGTGTTCTACTACCTCAAGCACTACCTCTGTTTTGAGTTTATGGAGAGAAGCATTGTGTGTGTGTTTGTGTGTGTGTGTGGAGGCTCAAGCATAATGATAACCAGACATTCTCTTACTCGAATGCAAATGTTATGAATGCTCCATTAAAAAAAACATAAGCTCCCTCAAACTGTCCAGTGCAAAGACAAGACACACACATCCACACACATTCATAAAACAAACACACACTTATGGTTTATCGGTTTTCACAAAGCACAAAAATCAGAAAACACAAATAAAAACAACAAAAATGCCAACAATATCAACAAAAAAAAACTCTCTCTCACACACACACATACAAACATGCGTCCCTAGCCAGCTCGTTGGTCTGAGCATCTATCATCTCCTCTTGGTGGCAGGAGATGTTGGGTGATGAATGTGCGCCGGTAAATCTCCGACAGCTGGATCAAGCCTCCTCTCCTGGCCCACACAAGGAACATTATGCAAATGCCTGCTATGAGGAGGAGGACGGGAGCCCTGCCTGGTGTCCGCCATGGCACAGATCTGCCCATGCATTATGCATGGCCGCCGCCATCCTAATATTTAATTGGCACCGCTCGGACCTTGTGCGGCAAATGGGCCGGTCCTTTTAGAGTGGGAGGGAAAGAGAGAGTGTGTGTGTGTCAGAGAGAGAGAGAGAGAGAGAGAGAGAGGGAGAGAGAGAGTGAGGGAGAGATGTCCATGTTCAAAAGTTTTGAGTACTGAGGTCCCTGTATCAGGTCAAGTTTTATAGTGTGTGTGTGTGTGTGTGTGTGTGTGTAGTGTGTGTTCTGAGATGGCCTACTTAAGGCATGTGAAGACTGTGATATGTAGGTAGTCTTTTTTGTCCACGCTAGAAATATATTACCGTATTTAAAGCACCTCACATGTAGATTCACAGACACAGCACCTTCTGCGCCCCACCAACGCACAGCACTGCTGGACATACACACGACCACACGCAACAATCTCACATTTCCACATTGTGAAAAGTCTGATCACGAGGAGTTACTGTTGTAGTGTTTCACACAACGAATCACTTACGCTGATAGCTACACTACATTTCCCAAGATGCAACACATACGCGCCATAATGGCAATAATGTCTGTTCAAGCCCAGTTCACTCGCAACTGATAGAGTTTGGTAAATAAACATTAAGAAAGCACCACAGCAGATTTCATTCAACAAACTTTATTCACTAACCATCATAGCGAACAGTGAGGTACCCACTGATTCAGCTCCATTTTACATTTTGTTGTTAGCCGCAAACTCCCGGTCAAACATACACAACACTCACTCACTTGTTGCCGTCTCTCTCTCTCTGGGTCCGTGAGCGAACTGGTCCGTGGGGAAACGCGTTCCGCATTGGAACCATTGTCCCGGAACAGTGGAAAGGTGTTTGTAGGGACATAGGGGGTGGCGATGTGACATAGTTAACGTGAATTGTCATTTTGTTTGTTTGTTTGTTTGATTGTTTGCTCTTCTCTGCACCGCGGCACCTGTAAATAAATCTTCACCTTCTATTTCACTTAAGTTCGGTTATCCTCAGTTATTATTATTGTACTATACATCCTCTTGCCACTCCCCTTCCTAATGTGAGTTGGGGGGCTGAAAAGCCTCATACTCACACACATATAACAGTATTTAAGTGCTACAGCATACACACAGCACAGACAGAAACAGCCAAACACAGTCCAGCAATCACTGCTGGGCATTTGCATTCAGAATCACTGAATGTGTGTGTGTAGGTGTGTGTGTATGTGTAGGTGTGTGTGGGGGTACATACCTGTTCTCTGGCTGTGCGTAGTGGACTTGCCCTGCACAGCTTGTGGGTCCGGGTTGTGCATGAAGCGCTCGTTACACATGTTCCCCTCGCAGCAGCAGAAGAACACATCCGGCGCCTCCTTCCTCTCCACACACTCATTGCTGCAGGGAGAAGAACACACACACACACACACACCAGGACTTATATCTACACATAAATAATTCAAAATGGGATATTTACATTATTCATTGAGCACAGTTACATCAAACCATAGCGACGTACTGTGCATACAGCTCTGCATTGTGTAACCAAACCCCATGACCATTTCACCTCTATGCTGTGAGCTGGAAAGCAAGAACCTGCTTATTCACTGCACCTCACACCAACTCCAGTTGTAACTGAGAAGGAACACAGGAAGCCACTGCTTCAGAAGGTGTGTCCGTCAGGCTTGTTAGGGCTAGAACAGCTCTGTTGGGTCTAGTGATTGACAGTTGACACAGAAGCATGCTTCGCTCTTTTAAAGCATACTGCTTTAAGGGATACATTTCAGTGGCAACGACACGATTTTCGAAGAGCTGATCTACCACTGAGAGAACTGTTCAGTCATCTTAATCGTATAATGTAGCTACCATAACATATGCACCACCAGATGTCACTGTGTTTATTTAGCGAAGATGCTTTGAAACTTATTCCTTTTCCGGCACAATTAGAAAAACGGTTTAGAAGGAACAAAGAACTTGAGTTGCCCATCACTTGTTAGAGCAGTTAGGTGATTCTCTTCCTTCCACCTGGGTTGCATTCCTCATGTTGTTGTCTATTTTTCCATTTGACATAGTATCCCTAAACCTGTACTGCACTAGAAGTTGCCTATATGAATGAGAATCTTTACATACGCTACATTATGTGACAGAAAGATTTGTAAGTGAAAAGTGTATTTGTCATTTGTCATTGTTAAGGTAAAATGCAATTACACCGCAATGTTTGAAGGTGCTTGAGAAACTCCCAAAAAAAAAAGAAATATGAGTGTTTATTTTAGATAAATACAAATTAAGAAAATAAATCTTATGTGCAAGTCGATCATACTGCTTTAGAAGTGTTTGGCAGCAGGATAACCTGGTAGAGTTCATAGTTTGCATCAGTCAATGGACACCTGTTTAAATAGCAATTTATTCAGCCGTGTTATGTCAATGATTTTTGCACGTTTGTTTTGTTTTTTACTGTGCACTCAAAAGAGAGGAAAAGGGAAAGAGAGAGGGAGAGTGAGCAAACTGGGAGAGAGCATGCGCAGAGATGCACAGGTCTACAGTACTTTACAGAGTAACTGGATTTAAACTTTCAGATAAATAGGAATTAACGGTAACGTTAGACTCCTTAACAGATGACTGTGTGCAATAACGCAAAAGTCAAGGTATGGGAAAGTCTATGGGAATTTGCCACAGTGTAAGTACTGGACTAGCAGGAAATTAGACACAATACCCACAATGCTGCACCCAAATTTAGGCCCCACTTGATATTTCAGGGCTTTGGTGAAAAAAGGGCTTTTCTTCTAAGCCACAGTATATTCAGCAAAATACAAAATGTGTGCACATTCTTAAGATATTTCACAGATGACAGTTGTATCTAGTGCATTAGCAAGGGATTCTGGCATAGGCACGCACACATGCACAGCGACACACACACACGCTCACATACAGGTACACACACACACACACACGCAGAGGCAAGACAGTAAATCACTGGCTACTGAAACCCTCTCTCAGCTCAACTCGCAGCTGGTTGGGAGGAGATAGAGAGAACGGGAACGAATGCATAGAGATGAAAAGAAAAAAGAAAGGTGGAGTGAAGAAAAAGAGAGAGAAGAGGGTAGAAATAGAAGAAAAAACAGAACAGAGTACAGAAAAAAGAGCAATCTACAGAGACATGAATAAAACTGTGTGTATTAATCACAGTAGTAAGAGCTGTGTGTGTGTGTGTGTGTGTGTGAGAGAGAGAGGGAGAGAGTGAAAAAGAGTGTCGGTGTATTAATTACAGGCGTGAAGAGGCATAAAGAAGGATAAACAACAATGCTGCACATTAATAAATGAGCCTCTGCTTGTTTTAGGGGCACATTAGGCCTGAGGCTCTCAGAGATATAAAGAGAAAGGAGAGAAAAGGAGAGAGAGAAATAGAGAATAAATGTAGAGCAATGCAGCGCAGATAAAGGGAAAGGAGAGAGGAAGCAAATTAGACAAATGGAAAAAGAGTCATAAAGAGAAAAACAAAGAGAGAGAAAGACTAGAGCTAGAGCTAAAGCTAGAGGTGATGAATGAGCTGGAGAATGGAGAATGGGCTGGAAGGATGGGGTGGATAGATAGAAAGAGAGACAGAAAAAGAGAGAGACAGAGAGAGAGAAGGAGAGAGCAAGAGATAAAGGGGGGTGAAAGAGAATAAGATGGGCGAGGGATCACTTTACCTCTATCTTGCATGCAGGTACCTGCAGACTAAAATATCTCCTCCCTCTCTTTCCTCTGCTGGAGTCAAACAGCTGAGGCCAGCATGCAGTACTAGCACTGGGACGTGTAATCAATGAACTACTGCAGCAGGGAAGAATGGAGAGGGGGGGGGGGGGGGGGGAGAGAGAGAGAGAGAGAGAGAGAGAATGGGAAAGAGGGAGAGAGAGAGAATAGGAAAGGAAAAGGGGTGGACACAGAGCCTAGGAGAAGAATGATACAATGAAAGAGAGGGGTGAAAAGATGGGGAGAGACGAGAAAATGGAAAAAAAAAGAGGGAGAGCTTGCAAGGACAAGCAAAGTGTTATATCTAAATTGTGGCTGATTCTTCCCAAAACACATTAACACATGCACACACACACACACACACACACACACACCCACAGGGCCAGTGATACCTGTCAGGGTGGGAGGGAAGAGCTGTCCATCCCCCTTCATTTCTCAGCAGGAGAAAGTATGTAGCAGACATGTGCAAACAGGCTGAGAAGTCATGGAAAATAAGGGAGCACCTCTGTGTGTGTGTGTGTGTTTGTGTGTGTGTCTGTATGGCCTAGTCTGTTCAAGTCTGCGTGGGTGAGGTATCCAGGCCAATATAATGTAAAAATGAAGTCTTTGTGCAAATATACGTGTCTGTCTAGTCATTTTTTTGTGAAAATGTGTGAGAGCAACTGTGTGCATGTGTGTGTATCCCTTGGCAGGGCTGTTTGTGTGTGTATGTGTGTAGGAGAAGGTGGGCAAATTATGATTTGTGCTTGTGTGTGTTTGGGTGTATGTCTGTGTAGAGAGTTTTGTAGGACCTTCCCTGTGTGTGTTTATGTTTGTGTGTTTGTGGTTTTAAAGAGCACACCTCCCGCTGCATGAGAGAGAGAGTGTGTGTGTGTGTGTGGAGACTATGTGGTCAGCTGTTCTAGTATGCCACCCAGCCCATGCGCCCAGCGAGCCTCACACAAGGCAGGTCTGTGCTGTGTAGCGTGGGTGGCAACAGGGTGCCCTTTCTCTCCAGGAGTTTGTTTGCCTCCACTCGCAATTAACGGCCCGGGTTCACGTTTGGTCAGAGCTGTTAACAGGCAATTAACTTGTTAAACCCGAGAAGCCTCATAAAGCATTCTCTCTCTCTCTCTCTCTCTCTCTCTCTCTCTCTCTCTAGCCTCTTTTACACGCCTGAAAGCCAAGGTCCCTGTGTTGGGAGAGGAGTTGGGAGGCGTTGTCTAATGGCAGAGAGTGTTATGACGTAACACAATGCACTGGACGTGAATCCATGCATCAGAAGTAAAAAGCAAAGACAGCAGATGAAGTTGTTTTAAACTATCTTTGCACCACTGACCTGCCAGTGTGTTTTCACAGAAGAGCACATGTCAATACCATTGGCCAGTAAACTATGAAGATAAGGGAATTTAAAGTGTCATGTGACACTCTATACAATTGGTAAAAAAGTGAGAAATAGGGCTGTAAGGTTTGGCTGTGAAGACTGTAAGTTTTTATTTTTGTTTGGGTACTGTTATGTTGTTACTGTATGTAGAACATTCTATCTCTGGACTCTATCTGGCTATCTGGGAACTTTCTATCAAACTTCACGGATCCTAGCATACTGGCCAAACAAATGCATTAGAAAGACAAGCTACTGGTCTGTAGCCTACGCCTACGCCTAGACGACTGAAAGACTGGTAATGGTGGAGATGATTGTGGATTACCAGTAAAGCAGGACCATGTGGGATAAGCAGTTATTTGGTTTATAGCAGACGGTGGCGGCATTGGATGCTGTGTTGTTGTTGCATCAAATGTACATCACTACATCATACCTCACAGCTCAGAGGCAGCAGTGTTTTCCTGGCACTTTTGGCCCAGATCCAGAATTCAGAATATAGGCTACTTTACACAAAATAGTATACTTCTGGGTCTACTCACAAAGATCAAAATGACACACCCGAAAATAGATGCTTTAAAGGGCTAAAGATATTTGTACAGCTTGGTTTAACTCCTGGTATCTGGATTTTTAAAAATGTTCTCGGGGTCAGGAAAAAGCCTTAAGCTAGGTTTATTTATTTTCTTTAACCTGCACTTTAACCCTAGAATACACTTGTGAATTTCGTTGACTGACAAATAGGTGTGGGTGAATCGCTAATGAGCCAAGTCAAAATGTAAAACACAGGACCAGTGTTAGAACCCCAGGCTGTGAAAAAAACACTATTTAGCCCAATGGTTAGGGTCAGGGTTAGGTTTAGGTTTAGGGAAGTAGCCATGGTTAGGGTGCAGATGCTGTTTAAGGCCATGTACACATTAAGCCGGATAAATATAAAAATGCGTATCCGTAGTTAAAACTATCCCTGTCCACATTGTAGGGGTGGGCAATATAGTCTAAAATTTATATTGCGATATATTTTGAACCATAGACGGTAGATGATATATATCACGGTATACTTTGGTATGTAACTTACAGAATAATAGTTTCTTAATGGTTACCATAGCATAAAGTCAATATGTACAACAGTTGTTTAGTCATCGTTCGAAAGTGTTTATATTGGACTCTCAAATTCACACAGAAGTAAACTGGTAAGCTGCATTTGTGTCAGGCAGTAGCTGTTCAATTTATAGGCTCTTACACAGTTTCGTTGTAAGAATGAAAAGGTGCTATCAATAAGGTGAAGCTACAGGTCAACATTTTTTCACATGGTTGAGGAGACGCAATGAGCCTATCACGGTATGCCGATATGACCCAAAATCTCTATCATTGGCCAAATTCATATTGCATACGGTATATATCGTCTATATTGCCCACCCCTACCACATTGTCATATTTATATCCTTTTCAGAATTTGCTGCTATTGAAAAATTCCGGTTCTGTATTTACTGTTTTGATTGTTACGTTAGAATCTCGAGCATAAACTTTCCACGGCGTCATGGCAACCGAATGTCACTGCACGGATTGTTGACATCAGACCAACCCTGGCAATGTCGCGTGGCCACCTGACCTATGCCAGTCAGTGTGAAAAGTACAGCACAGGTGCCCTATGAATTTCGGGTAATAATTATACAGTATATATTCTTCAGTGTAAAATGGTCTTCTCTTTTTTACAGCTTGAAGACTAGGAATTGACTGCTGCATTCAAAAGCTTTACAGATAGCCAGGTCTTTTTGAACCATGTTTAATTTCTGTGAAAAGAGCAGAATCTTCCACATTGTTTCTTACCCCCCCCCCAATGAACCAATTGGGTCATAGGGTTTGGAATACCAGTGCACACAGTAATATCACAGAGTGAGTTTATGCAAGTGTGTACGCAGAGCTTTATATATATGTGTGTGTTTGTGTGTGAGTGTGTGTGTGTTTGTGTGTGTGTGTGTAAGCGAGCCTACCTGTCGTAGCAGTTGACGTCGTCGAGCCAGCATCCCTGCTTGAGGATCTCGACGGTGCCCGAGCTGTTCTTCCAGGTGGCGAAGCAGTGGCGCCGCTTGTCCTTCTCGCCGTAACAGGGCTCAATGCCACTGCGGTTGGTCCGGTCCTTCTCCCAGCTCATGTTGTAGAACACACACTCCTGTGTCTCCGAGCGGCCCAGGATGGCACCTGCGGGAGGGCGGGAAAGTTACGCTTATTTGTTTTGTATTGTTAAGAGCTTGTTGCAGTTGTTTATGGATTTACCCATGCCTGCATATTTGAAAGGAGAGACGTTGCGTCATACATCTCTGAAATGGACTAGGAAGACATTAGGGAGCAATGCATTCAGTGCGAGATATAAAGACAGATTGAGAGAGAAAGAAAGAGAAAGGAAGATAGACAGAGAGAGAGAGAGAGAGAGAGAGAGAAGAGGGAGATGTATCAGCACATACAAGTGCTACTTTGGACTTGTGACTGTTTTATTTCATTTCATTGTTGAGGTTAAAAATGATTCACTCACACACACACACACACACAAATGCGCGCAAACAAACACACACACCCTCGGTCACTGCCAGTAACACACCGACACACACCTCGGCCGCTGCCAGTAACACACTCTCTGGCAGAGGGGAGTGGAGTGGAATAGCTAAAGGCTGACGGCACTACCCACACGCTCATGCTTTTTCATTACAGGTCATTATTAGATACAATCTTATTAAAAGCTTTCTATTTCTGAGAGAGAGAGAGAGAGAGAGAGAGAGAGAGAGAGAGAGAGAGAG
>JAGFZM010001953.1:20711-61745 GCA_017657215.1 Limnothrissa miodon
AGAGAGAGAGAGAGAGAGAGAGAGAGAGAGAGAGAGAGAGAGAGAGATTCATCACAAGAGCACAAAGGTGCTTTCAGATAAAGTTACATTCAGCATTCTCTTGGTATCCAGAGAAAATCTAACAGACTACTCTTATTTAGGCCTATAACACATGACATTATGACATCTTGCAGGCCTTCATTTTTTGGGAAACATAATGTACTCAAGCTACTTGTGCATCTAATTGAATTTGATAAAACACAAACAACAAAATTAATATTAAATGTCCGCCAAAGATGGATGGCAACAGTAAAGTCAACAAGTGTAGTAAACAAAAACACAAACAAAAAACAGAACATGGTAAGTTTGTGTCTAATAAAACAGCACCAAACTACCATAGTAATGGCCCACATTCTTTAGGCTAAACGTAAGGAACTTGGCCTTATAGAGGCTAACACGGACTCCTGCCTTGACTTCATCTGACATACTAACATAGAGTTCACCTCAAAACATCTGCCCCAAATCAGCCTTTAAAACTTCATGCAAAACTATTGGTCTTGTGGTGGCCTGACACATGGCCAGCGGATTTGCGGCTGTCGCGCACACAGAGAGAGACACTCTCCAATAGCCAACAAGCTAACCGCCTGCATTTCATGTGGGCTATTTCAGTCTACCGGACCTTTCCACCGCGGGGGTTTCGACCGCAGCCCACAATCAAAAGCTGCGAACAAGAGCTCCAACGCAGAAGAGCTACACTGGCTACAGTGGCTGCTTTAAGACACAGCCTTTGGCTTCCTGGGGCACAGCTGGGCATCTGACTCAAAGGACCCGAAGGGAGGGTGGGGGGTGAGCCTGGCCTCTGCCTGATTTATCTGTCAGGGTCTCAGGGAGAGAGTGCGGGGGGAGTCGGTAAGAGTGTGGCTCTGCCTGGCAAACTGACATTGTGCTTTTGATTTGGTTAGCTGCAGGCAGGACCCTGATGTGTGTGTGTGTGTGTGTGTGTGTGTGTGTGTGTGGAGTGTGCAGAGTGGTGTGGGGTAGACCTTTGTGGTGTTTGTATGAGTATGTGTGTGCGTGTGACTGTGTATGTGTGGTGGGGCCAGCGAAGATTAAGGGAAGGGGAAGTCGTTTGAAAATTTGCCAGTGTGCTCATTCACTCATTTGGGTGCTCTGAACTGAGCAGAGCACTGGCTCCTTTTGCAGTGGACAAATTCAATTGTACAGTCCTCTATTATCTCTCTCTCAGTCTCTCTTCCTCACACAGACACACCAACTCCCAATCAACACATATTCTAAAACTGCAGACCGCTAGTTGTTTTTGCGGTTTCAATTCTATTCTATTCTAATGAACACACAACAACGCCCCCAGTGTTCTTTACATTATGATGCTTTTCTGCCCTATCCTGCCTCCACCTTTGAGGGACATTCTGGTTGCGGTGGACCTCGTCTCAGCCCTCTTTCCCCTGGCAGCACAATGGGGAACCATAACTCAGCCAAGAGGCAGGCCAAAGTTACGGGCACTCGTAACTCTCCTTCGCCTCTTTCTTTCCTTTCTGTCGCCCGCTCGCTCACTCCTTCCCACCATCTATCGTCCGTTGGCTCTCGGAGGACATCCACGCGCCTCTGCGAGATGGAAGGACTGGTGGGAGCGTTTGGACATGACAGGGGCGGCAGTTTCAAAGTCGGCTGTTGAATATTTCATCAACCCACCGCACCCCCCTCCCCGATCTCGATAAATCTAGAGGGTGTCATGTCCCTCTACTCCTCCTACTTGGAAGAGGGTGGTGGCTTAGCTCCTGTAGCTCCCTTGCTGTTAATCATCCACCCTCACCCTGTCCTGTCTCTAACGTCCCGAGAAATGAATGAGAGCCGCCTGTAAAGTTGTTCCATAAAGTTGTGTTAGCACACATCAGTGAGATATGGTAATGTGGTTACAGTGGACCTGGCAAAGAGAAAAGAAGATGCCAGGGCAGACTTCTTGGGGCAGCTGAAAAGATTTGGCAAGACAGGGCAACAACAGGCAGTGTAGATTTGGATTATTATTATCATTATTATTATTATTATTATTATTATTATTATTATGTCTTAAGTGCTGTACTGACAAGTAGCTTATTCACTGTGTTTAGATTCAGAACAATAGAGCCAAAGCCAAACTCAGAAGAACAGAAAGATGGGGAAGGATCATGAAATTACCTAGGGTCGGATTCACCCATGGGATAATAGAATGGCCATTTTAGCCTAAGTGTCTGTATGCTCTTCTGTTCAAAGCCAACACACACAAAAAAGTGGAATAGAGCATGGTAATATTTTCCCTTTTCAGCAGTGATACATAGAGTGATACATAGGAGTCCAAACAGCTACAGTATAAATTGAGATACAGAGTAGTCTAAGTCTTCTTATTTTCTCTGAGCAGTCCCTGTTTTCTAGATAAGAGAGACTGTAAGTTAGGATGAGGCAATGCTGGCACTGTTTTTTCATGAGTCCTGTCTGCCAGTGTTTTGTTGCAGTTATATGTGGTCAGTGTAAATTCCCAGCAACACTCAGATGAACACTGCCTCCTAGCCAGAAGCCTAACATACACACTCACCTACACACGCACACATAATATTGCATGTGTGCATTTAGCAGAAAGGTTTCAGCACAGGAGGAGTAGTTGCCTGAGCCCTTGGGCTCTCAAATCACAACTAGGCAGAGGTCACAGCCACCTGCAACGGAGAAGAGGGCCAGACAAGGATAAATCTTTCCGTCTCTCATCCTGTCCTCTATCTTCCGCCTGAGTGTGTGTGTGTGTGTGTGTATTCGCACACACTGACCAGCACAAGCAAAATATTTGGGCAAAATATAGATTTGTTTCACTCAAATAAACGAATTTGCTAATATGTATCAAATTTTATATGATGCATTTCAAAACACGTCAGGCTATGTCATGCGCATGTGAACACAAACTGAACCTTTTTTTTTAAACTGAAACAACATGGCTCATCTGTATTACAACTAATTGTTATTACTGACATGCTTGACACCAGCTCTTGTTTTCTTTTCTGGTCCAATTACCTCTTGTTATGACAGGTGTTTTTTCAAGGCAGTTAAAATAACGTGATAAATGTTCGACTGATGGGCTAAAAGGCGGCAACAGGGATCCAGTTACGGCCAATCTTCTCTTCTGAAACAACAACTCAACAACTGACTCCTCAGAGCCTGTAGGATGATAACAGGACATCTCTCGGTCAGTTCCAACGCCACATTTGCCGACAGTCATCTATTACCATCTTACAGACTTCACTCTGGGGAGAACTCCAGATCTATTTCCACCTCACTAAATACAGTGCCTGCCACATCATCAGGTTTTGGCCCAGCAGAGCAAATTGCAAGGCTTTTCTTCACTCCTCCACTGCCTGCCCTGTACTTAGGTTCGGAGAAAGTAGGTAATTGGGGGGGGATTGGGGGTCCGGACAGAATTTTAGGCCATTACTTGTGAAAATAAACGATGGCTGTCAATCCGCTCAACATCCTAATTAGCCTCCCATGCTGATGCTACAGCCACGGCTTCTTGCCTCTAGGTCCAGACGGGGCCTGCGAGGGTGCCGAGTGATGGGCGGCCATCACTGACTGACTGAGCCCTTGCTCAGGTTACTTAGCACAGCAGGGGACCCATGGGAGCTTATAGGATAGGGGGTGGTGCAATGGGGGATGATGCAGTCACAGGCACATATATCAGGTAAGAGCCTACGGCACGTCTCTGTCAGTAGCGAACATCAACAAAAGTTGTGGCACAGTGCGTCAAATAATAATATACATTTAGATTGAATTAATTGAAGACTACCACAACTGTCATTCAAATCTGAGTGAAAGACCTATCTTAAAATGCAGATTCAAATAAAATGGGGAAATACTCCTAATATTATTAATAAAAATTTAATTTAAATTTCAGGGTATCCCAATGCCTTTTCTGAGCTGTTCCCTCATATAGTTGAACTAGACTTCTGTGCAGTGGGAACACCCTGTGAAAGAGCTCAGTGTGCTCCAGATGTAATTAATTGATTAGGATAATTATGAGGACCATGGGAGAACAGGACCTTTGCGCCAGGGACAGTCTGTGCCATAGTTTCACAGCACCAGAGTACCTATCCATCAGCATTCAGACTTTCAGAAAAAATACTTCATGTATATCAGGGATGTAGCAATGTAGGTCTGGGTACGTACAGTATATAGGTTAGATATAATTAACTTCAGGTTATGTTGTAGGTCTAAGCACACATATGCTAGATATAATTAACTTCAATATCTTCATCCAACTAATATGCGCATGGTTCATGCTAGGCAGTTTCATAGAGGATTTTGAGAGTGGAGTTGTGAATGCTCTGGAGAGCAGGAGAGAAAGAGTGAGAGAGAGAGAGAGAGAGAGAGAGAGAGAGAGAGAGAGGGAGATTGAAAAGGAAGAGAGATGTAAGGATGTGAAAGAAACCTGTGAAGAACAAGTCACTGATCTGGTGTGAAAAGATGACTCAGAGAATGACAAAGAAAGGCAACACGAATGAAAAACGGAGAGTGAGCTCTGTGAAGAAGAGAAGCTAAAGTTACTTGCCAAATAGCCATAGATTAGTCTAGTATAACAAAACAAGACATTTCATAAAAAGTGTGTAACATACATATGGAAATATAACATACCGAGTTCTAATGCACTAATATACCAGCTGATATCTTGCCGGCAGGCCTGATTCAGATAGCAATCAGCAGAAGTGTCAGGCCAGTTGTGAGTACTGTACAGAATTTGTACCTTTGTATTTATACCAGAAAGAGTTTTTTTGCATGAACAAGCTGTCACGAGCGCTTGTTTCAAGTCTGCAGAGACTGCGCCTCACCACATGCGTCACGTGTAAAAAAATAGATCTCCCTCCTAGTGGCCCATGCGGGCGGAGTGGTGCTGCACGGTGTGAGCTGTGTGGAAAATGTGGGCGGTGTGCATGGCATGATCTGCTCACATGCATTCTAAATGCATTCTAAACGGTCCAAAACCGGTGCCGTCCGGCTTGTTGTGTGAACAGGCCGTTTCAGGGGATCTTTATGTTTCAGCCATTCTCTCGTGAAAATCGTTTCTATTTTCTGCAGATGGAGAAAGAAACTTTTCAAAGGTTTCAACTGCCAAATGCACCAATATTATTTCCACACAACCTTACACAGTTGCGCAAAAGTGTGACACGGAGAAGTGAGTGCCGGGGAGGCGAAGGTAGAACTGCTTCCCAAGAGAGAGAGAATGCTGATGGGGGCCAGGGGAAGAGAGAGGGAGGGAAACAGGGAGATGGGGGGTTGGGGGTTGGCTTGGCTGCTCGGGAAAGCTGGGCACTCAATGTTACATCGATATGGAGGGCAACGAGTCAAGAACACATAAGTGCTGTTAAGCTTCCAGGAGCCCGTTCTCAAAACAGAGCCCAAGCTGTGACGCATCACTGGCCCTGGAACACTCCCCAGTCCGTTAGCCACCCCCCTACCCCAACCACACACACATACACTTGCTCTCAATCAAACACAACATTCTCTCTTGCCTGCTCTCTTACAGACGCAAACGCAACAACTTCAATACACATCCATACACACAAACACAAACACACACACACAAAGCACACAAAGAACTTATGAGCCGCCCTTGTCCTCTGCCTCAGCAGGACGGCTTAGACAGGAAAACTAATGCTAATGCATTTCCTAGCAGCTTAAGAAGATGATGCATTGCTTTGCTTTGTTTCATTGCTTTAAGATGAAGCATTGTTTGTCTTTTCATCTTTTTTAAGTTGCTAGGATAGTGCATTAACTTTCCTTTCCAGTAGTCCGGCACAGGCAGAAGACAAGTGCAGCTTGAAAGCTATTACGGGACGTCAGCAATTGGCTCCCTATATAGCCAGCCCTGACCATGCAGCGGGAATCAAATAAAGCATCAAAGCACACCGACGGGAGCTCTAATCAGGGATTCAGGCCCACTGGCTTTACAGGTGGCTTTACGAAGCAGCATGCTAACAGATTGGTGACTCTGATGGTGCAGAATTGGTGCCTAGGCATAGCTGCGTTTGCACTTGGGACTTGGCACAGCTGCTGGTACGTTG
Organism: Limnothrissa miodon; assembly: GCA_017657215.1. NCBI lineage: Eukaryota > Metazoa > Chordata > Actinopteri > Clupeiformes > Clupeidae > Limnothrissa > Limnothrissa miodon. The sequence continues at coordinate 26,786 of JAGFZM010001953.1, forward strand.
GACACAAGAGCTGGCACGCTCAGTCTCCTGGCATTGAGGCCATTCATGGCCCTCCCTATTTTTACTTGTAAAGACTGGAAATGTCTAACGTGGACATGAGGCAAAGATACCGGGGGGAATATAGAAACTACACCTGACCTGATAAGCACGTTCAGATTGAATTTAGCAAAGGAGGAGCGGAGTGGAGTGGAGTTGAGGAGAGGTGCAGTAAGGTGGTTTTACTGCACGGCCCACCCAGTGCTTATAGAGTCCCAGTGTCTTTGCCCGTGATGTTCTTGGCAGGCCTGAGAGTTTCTGCACAAAGTGCTTTTTATTTTCTACCTGCCATGCCGTCAGGATGAACCTGGATCTCAGGTACAGACGGTTTCTGGAAAATTACTTTGGTGTTCATCAGATAGCGCAGGGGGCTGCCCCCAGGGGTGCTGGAGGCGAACTAGCAGTGTGCACAAAGAACTTAACTTTCGTTCTTCTCTATCGGTATTTCTCTCCATCTCCATCTGATTCTCTCCATTTCCCATTTTACTAATCACGTCTTTGCATCACTACTTTCTCTCATGCATCTCTTCATTCCACCTCTCTCACTATTTCAGTGGCAAGTGCTTCTCTCTGTTACTCTTGTTCCCACCCTTATCCGTCTCTTTCTCTCTGCTCCATCCTCAAGCTCAAGCCCTTCAACAAGGCTGTAGCTGCATCAGCAGCGGAGGCCAGATCTCATCCTGTTAATCCACACTGGAATGTCCCACGGCTCCATCCCGACTCCAGGCTAATTACACCGGCTGCATCCAGCTGCTCTGGACACAGAGGGGTCTATAGAGTCAGAGGCCAAGCCAGCGGCTCCAGCCCGAAATGGGCTTTCCGGGCCAGGCTGGATTGGGTGGACTGGGGAAAAAATGTGGTGTGGGACCCAACACCACTGAAAACTGGCCCAAGTATAAGGTGTTACAAGCCAAGTGTGCATCTCAGGGGGGCTGAGCTGATTCTATTGAGCACTGAGCAAGATTGCTCACCGAAGCACTGCAGTCTTCTCCATTTTAAAAAAGAGGGTTTCAGGACACTCGGCCATCTGAACACAACAAATTTGAGCTGCACTTTCTACTGTGGGTATTGTTTTACAAGCCAGAGAAATAGTAAGGACAAATCCGACCATGAAATCATAGAAAATAAGGCAAATTAAGATAAGATGAGAAATTGGCCTGAGGTACATTAGCCTAGTTACCAAAGCTAAGAGACATGACTTGCTCTACAAGTGGTATGTGCAAATTGGTCTGAGAAAGAAAAACAGCTGACAATGGAGAAGTAGGATTATAACTTGTCTTCTGTACAACAATTCTGTGGAGGACACTCTGCTGGTGTTAAGTGTTGGTGACTCAGGCTAATAAGCCGTTGTGTGTACTCTGTACAATCAGGCTACCTGAAAGCCACCTACCTGGAGCTAATGCCAGCCTTTCTGTGGGGACACTCAGGGCAGCAGGAATACATATCTATATATATATATAAGCAAAAATTGGGAGTGCGGTGAGTGGTGGAGCTGAGGCACAAAGGAACTGCAGAAGATACACTGAGTGCCAGCTATACAGGTCTTAGCTTGAGGGGGCAGATGGGTCTACACACACAGATACGCAAGACTTGACAGTCTTGGGCAAATCCTTTCCAAATCGAAGGGAAACCTTGTAAGAAATGTTTTAAATAAGACAGAGTGACATTATGGCTACTGTTCATCTTCACCAATCCAATAGCCCCAGTTTACTGCAGAGATAAATGGCTCAGGAATGTCACACACACACACACACACACACACACAAACAAGTCCTTGATCCTATTCATGTTCTTTTTTGTTCAGATTCAGCATTTCTGTGTGTGTAGTGCTTACACTCAAAAACATTCCAGCATTTTAGCAAAGCCCTGTCTGTCAAATCTAGTACAGAAATTCACTTTTACATTACACTTTCTCAGCCCATTTACAACCTTGCCTGCAAACCTCCAATATAAGCACTTAACCTGGAAGATTCCAGGACAACCTCTTTTATCAGCTCAATTCAATTGGTTGTTAAATGGCTGCTCCTTATTTCTAATTGGTTATTTAGCACTAATGTCATGAAGCCTTCAAAAGAAGGTTTCAAGGCTGAACCTTTTCGCATCGGCTTTCAGAGCGACCCTTAACCGGCAGCTCTTTTGGTATTTCACAGTGACTTGCTAATGTAGGTCACCATAACAAGACCCCAGTCTGACCAGACAGGATCCAGCCGTGACATCGGCTGCGTGGTCTAGCGCACACATACATGTTGGCTAGCGAGAGAGAGAGAGAGAGAGAGAGGGAGAGAGTGGCATACGGCTGGCGCGCCAACAGGCAAACTTTTGACCCTGTGACCCATATATATGACCTTATGGCGTCCATTAGGGCTCCAAGCACTTTAACGTCCCACCATCAGTGCAAGTGTGTGTGTATGTGTGTGTGTGTGAGTGTGTGTGGTTGTCTTACTGGCTTTCTGTAAGGGATTTAAAAGCACTACCAGTGCCACCTTACTGCACTGCACACATTCCGCTTCTGCAACAACAGGCTCCATCCCAGACATGTCTCTCAACACGGCTACAGGAACAGGGGTGAAGTAGACATTGGGGGGGGGGGGGGGGGAGAAAAAAATGAAAAAGAAGTTAACCAAAAAAAAAAAACGAACCCTTTCAAAAGCATGAAAAAAAAATACAAAAAGTAAAAAAAAAATGCCTTAGAGAGAAGTGACCCTTGGGATGGTAAGGAAAGCAAGAAGCTGATAAATGTGCAAGAACAACTTTTAATCAAGGATCAAAGTGAAAACAGGAGAAAAGATTGAAGGGAGAAAGAGAGAGAGAGAGAGAGAGAGAGAGAGAGAGAGGCTCAAACAAGAATAACGGAGCAAGAGAGAGAGTGTGTGAGCGTGAGTGAGAGTCATGTAGCCAGCTTGTCTAGACGGCAGTCTGTTTTCAGGAAGCCCCTGAAGCATATAAAACAACATCTGCAGGATGCATTAATCACACTTAGACCCACTTGCTTTGGGGGCTCCTGGAGACTAGGGGGACTGAAATCTATTAGTCCTCTATGGCGCGTGACAGGGGGATTTGCACTAATGCAAAGAGGAAGGAGGCAGAATAAGCAAAGGAGCTGGAAGACGATGAAAAAGAAGAGGAAGAAGAAGACCTGGAGTCACTTGGACTGAAGCACTAGTGCAACTCTCTGTTATTCCATTGTACCATAAAAACGGAAGGTCTGATGCCAACTGAGGGCTCAGTCCTGTCGTCTATACTCCTTCTGTGGGCCAGTGCGTGGCTGATGTCTAAGCAGGTGAAATAGGCAGCTCAAAAATCATTAGTGGGCCAGTTTTGAGTTTTGTCGTGAGACGTAGAAGGGGGCTTAGAAAGGAAAGGAGAAGAAGAAGATGACGATGAAGAAGGAGTCCAATGTCAATTAAAAAAAAAAAAAAAAACTAGGCCAATCAGTCGTCCAAATAATTATAAGAAACAAGAGCAGCTTCACACCCAGGAAAACGGCATTGACTGCAAAAAGATCAATATCACACAGAGAAAAACTACTCTCACAACAAGGCTGAGCATGCTACCTGCGAGCTCTGGCGAAGTCCAGCCCACAGGAAAAGACCTTTACTGCAGCCTACCCACAGTTATACAATGGTGCGCTAAACTAAACAAGCTAACATGCTTTCATGGCCAAAACGCCCCACAATCAAATCAGAATGGTGTCCAAAAACAGTTTGTGGCTTTTATGGAGCAATGTAACGCCCAGACAGACTACTAGGCCACTAAGATTAGGTCTAGTGCCTGATTACACATGTACACACATATAGACACATGCTCGTCATGCGTGTCTTCTCACTACTGAGGCAGCTGGTGGACCGTGTTAGAGGCAGCTTTCAGCCTGCATCCAGTTGAACTGGACCAAATGGTAGTAAACTAAACTTGGCTGCAGAATCAACTCTGAGGCAGCTTTGGGCATTCATACAGGCTTTCAGCACTACAATGGAGAGGCCCTACAAAAGCCTCTCCTTGCCTAGCTTCGGCTGGTCTGCGTGTCTCCTCTCTCCACTCACTCGAGTGTTGTCTGTAAGGCTGAAGAGGCACAACAAAGCAAGCCTTTGTGGTTAAATGTGTTTGGATTACCCCGAGTAATAAGCTAATTCACATTTTAATTGTGCTGTTTAGGGGGACCCCTTCAGTTGAAGTGGAGGACTGGGAAAGGCTTGGAGTGTGTGTACTGGATATGTGTGTGTGTGTGTGTGTGTGTGTGTGTTCGGGGTGAGGGGGGTGCTAAGAGTCGTGCACTTTTTAAAATTCAGGACAGATGCATAGGGATTTCAGCTTTAGCATAGCAACAATAGCCCTATCCATAGCAAATTACCATATTTCTTTTCTTCTAGTTCCTCTACACTTTTAAAAAGAACTTAGTGGAGAGACTGAGCAGCTAATGGGTCAAGCACCCTATAAGAGAATAAAGCCTCACTTTGAAACAGAGAACCATTCCAAGTGTTTTTGGCAGTAACACTTGGATCTAGAGAAGGCAAGAATATTAGCAGAAAAGATGTATGGATGGATAGATGAATTGATGGATGAATGATTGCCTCAAGAGATCAAGAGAGATATTAGGCTGGCAATCAATATAAGCCAAAAAAAACTACTGAAGAATCCAGTGGGGGCAGTTGTGGCTTGTGGGCTTCAGGCTTCTTACCGTAGAGTTGCTGGTTCAGTCTGGTGAGGTGAGCACACCTTGTGTCCATCCATTTGGGCACAAATTTAAGAAATAATACCTTAACTGTAAAGTAAGACCATGAGTTCTTATGCAGGAAAGGTTACCATGGCTGTATTGGAGCTGACTTACGATATCTGCCTATGTTCACACTTGTTATTCACATGGTATACACATGTTATTCAAACAACAAATTGGCCTCAGCCTTGATTTGTATTGAAAGTTATACCTTTAATAAGAATATGCACTTTCCATAGTTTTTTAGACAAGGACCTTTACACTAACTGTTAGAGTAACCTAGTAGTTGTCCTTTTTTCTGCAGCTTAAATGTAACAACAGTGTTCACTGCAACACGTCAGCCAGCAGAGTCCATAGGGTAAAATCTGAATCAAAACTGATACTGTAATCAGAACTCAAAAGCCAAATTCAGGCAAATTGATTGTTCTGATATACCTTCTTGATAGAGGTTCTTACTCCTTATCCCCAGGGTCTCCCATGACCTCTTCTGTCCCCTACTCCTTCCTGCTCATTGGCCACTTTGCCTGGCACTGCCAAGGGACAGCTGCAACATGGCATCAGGGGGGCATTATTGGCTCTAGCTACACTCACTGACCACTGCGGCACTCATGAGAACTCACGCTAACCCACAAATGAATGCAGTCCTCCCCTCTCTTTTTCCTTTCCCTTCTCTAGTCCACTTCCTCATTTCCTTCTACTCTCTCTTCTCCTCTCCACCACTCTTCTTTCTCCTCTCACCTCACTCTTCTCTTTCCTTCCTATCACACCCCCCACCCTTCCTCTCTAGTAGGACTGAACATTGTCTCACAACAATGTCACAATTCTACACATATCACGAGACAGAGATCATAGTTGCATTATGCAATACATGTTGAGCATAAAACTGAATTAACTAGCCTTTATAATAAGAAGGCAAAGCCAAACTTTAAACCATTTCAGTATAGTGATCAAAATGACAAAAAGCAGGCCTACAGTATTATATTGACTATAGGAGTACATCACAATTAGACTGGGTCATAATGTTTGGAGCACATCTCTGCACTCTACTCAGTTCTCTCGGCTTGCCATGTGGTCGTGAGAAAACTCCTGCCGTTACACCAGACCCGAGAGCACTCCTCCCTCTCCTCTCAGCTCACCACGCTTCCCGCTCTTTTCCCACAGAGCGTGAAAAGGCCATGGCATGTGTACAGCCCCTAGCTGCCTGTCCTGATAATAAGACCTTTGTCTAATAAAAATCTCTTCCCTTCACTCATTCACTCTCTCTCCCTCTCTCTTTCTCTTCTCCCCTCACTTCATCTCTCCCTCATGTGTACGTACACAAAGACACACATACACACGTTATCCCCCAACTCATTTACTCTAACTTGAATTTTTCCCATAAGGGAAACGGCAATACCACAACATCGCTTCACGGGCCAAAGCCAAGGATGGCAGTAAGACAGATTGAGGAAAGAAAAACAGGAGGGTGGGAGGAGAGAGAAAGAGAAAGAGAAAGGGAAAGAGAGAGAGAGAGAGAGAGAGGAAAAGAGAGAGAGGGGATACAAAAACAAAAGAGGGGAGTGCTCCACATCTGTCCTCCTCAATCACATGTTCCCAGCAATGTTCTCGACAGAGTGCGACATTGCAAGCACAGCGTAGGAATGTGTGTGTCTGTGTTTGTGTTCCTGTGTGTGTAGCATATTTGTGGGTGTCCATGTGTTTGCCTCCTTGTGCATTTCTCTGTGTGTGCCTTTCCAGTAGTGTGTGTTTGAGTTTCTGTCTGGTTGAGTTATACATATGTATGACTGTGTGTGTGTACGCACCGTAAATCTACATCAGTGTGAGTTTGTTAAGCGTGTGCATTTCTGCTCTGAAGTTGCTGGCCTTAGGTGATGACATCACAGAAAGGAATGTTTGGGATCAGGCTCCTGTGGGATCTCAAGAGCCTCCTAAACGGACACCGACACTGTGCATAACAGCCTTTATAAAGGAGCAGGAAGAAAGACTTAATAAGCAGACAAAAACATTATAGTGAGGTGCACTTTTAGGCAGGTTTATGGAAATTCCTGTGTGTGAGTGTGTGTGTGTGTGTGTGTGTGTAACAGATAAAAGATTTTGTGCATATGGGAGTTAAAAAATTCCCTACGCTTCCACTAAGGTTCCACTCGCTAATTCTATCAAATAAATAGGCTAGACGTAACAGTCTCCTAAGACTTGGGTGAACATTATCAATCCAGCACAATATCCCAATCAAGTAATGCAGCATGATGGCAATGGTAACCTATTCACACTGAATCACTTCAGGCACTTAAGAGAAACTAATTGGTCTTCTCCCAGCTAAGCTGATAAAGCAGGGATGAGTTCACTAAAAATGACTCAAGAGCTACAGAGCTTCCAAAAAGGGATTCTCTCCCTCTCTCACACACACACACTCTCGCACACATACACCCACAAAGGACTTTGGACAGGTTACTTCCTCTCACAATCAGAAGCATAACAATAAAAAAGTAGAAGAAAAAAACAACAACAGCTATCTTCAGCCAAGAATAAAAGATCAGAGATGACTGGAGTGAAATGAGAAGAAAGAAGAAGAACAGAGCAGACAAGAGAAAACAGTACAGGAGTGATGGAGTGAAAAAATGAGGAGCAGGGTGAAACAGGGGAGTGCTGGGTGTGTGTGTGTGTCAGGAGGGGATTCATATCCCTGGGCAGGGGCTTCACCACAGGGGCCGAAAATTGAGCTGGATGGATTGAGAGTGGATTAAAGTGGTCTGTGGAGACGCTAACCTCGGCATGTGTCTGGCTAACCTCTTAGCTTGACTTAAGGAGGATCAAGGCAGTGCTTGCACCTTTGGCCCATTTCCCTGAGCCTGTGGAAATGGTTGGGGATACAGTGGGGGGGGGGGGCTTGATGGGCTAGGTTGGAGAGATGAAGTATGCATTGTTACATTCAGGTGTCACTTCCTTTTAGAAACTGTAGGAGGAATGATCTGCAACTTTTGACTGCTGAGAAACAACTTCTGGGTCATGCTTGTGTGCTTCTGCTGTTGTTCATCTACTGCTGAGGTGTTTGGCATTGTGGATCTTTGTTGTCGTTTCACTGGTCCTGTCTCTAGTTCTCCATTTCTGATGACACGGGGCATGGGGATGGATTTCTGAAAGGGCCACTGTATCAATATTCATCCTTCAGCCTGCTACTCGTACACCAGGCTGAAATCAAAGAATGTCCAAATGTCCACTGGGAGCTAGATTAAGTGTATCCAGCAGCATAAGAGTGACACCGACACACCCATCAAGGCATGCAAGCACAGTACAAAATGAGAACAGGAATTAGGAATGAGAAATGAGACTGTTGCAAGACTAGGGGGCAGCTGTAACCTCCTTGGGGCTTACAGCCGATGGGTTATCGGTTCAATCCCCGACTAATAGACCAAGTGCCCTTGAGCAAGGCACCAAACTTCACACTGCTCCCCGCCGCTGTAGCAGCCAGCCGACAGCACCCGGGTTAGCATGTGCTTCACCTCACTGTGTATTCACTGTGTGTTGAGTCTATTTCACTAATTCTACCTCCTACACTTATACTCCCTCCTTCTGATACCATTGTTTTTCTCCCATGGTTCTTGTGTGAGGTGATGCAAGAAGGGTGTTGCTGCTTCTAAAACACAGGGTATGCACGTGTGGGTACGGTGTGAGAATGAGTGGTCTCGTTAGTATAATTAAGACATGCTAAACTGGTAATTGCCTGATGATGAGGGACCTGCCCCTCTGCTCTTTGGTGCCAATTCCACCTCATCAAAATGATTAACCTATTTCCGCCACAATAATACAGCTAATACACACATGCATACCCTCACACAAATATGCTGTGTGTGTAAAAGACTGTTTGTGTGTCTGTATGAATGAGAAATAGACAGATAGACAAACACTCAGCCACTCTCTCACACACTGTGCCTGATACACACACACACACACATCACAAAATCACTACCCACACAAAATCACTACTGTTTCCAGTTGAGGAATTGATGTGATTACGGGGCAACAGAGTGTTTTCCCACGGCGCAGAGCAAACTGAGAATGGTAGCACACAGAAGCATGCTATAGTCTATGAGGACTCGGGCACTAAGCCTGCGCTCCTCTACACTCAAAAAGGGCCTGCTAACAACCCAGCAGGCCACCAACCCAGCAGCTATGCACTGTTATCTAGTGCTTTTCATTGAGGTCTTATCCCTACCTGCCGTGAGCCCTCGCATATGTTTGCCAGCTGGCCACCAAACACAGTGCAAGTAAGGGCAGTCACAATCTGATTGGCCATGACAACAGCCATTGAGGACCACCTTGCTAATCTCATTTCAGTATGAGATTCTGAAGTGTACCAACTGAGCGACGACGTGTTAGCATTAGTGAAAATTGTCATGCTGTGATGCTGCTGCTGCTGCTCAGTTGTAAATGTATAGCTCATTGCAGACTGCATCTCCTTGAGACACTTTGAATACAGTATTGTCGCTGGCAAACAATCCTTTTGAAATTGGCGTGAATGCATAAGCTAAAAAGTTCAAGGCCAATGCACATTTGTATGGCTGTGCTATATCGTCTTCATCTCATTTAAAATCAAATGATACACACAGCCAGCCTTGGCACTGGTGATTATTTAGGCCACTCGTGCTTGTGTTGACCAGACTCTTACAGACCATACAGTTTATTACATTTATCTTACAGGTTTATGCATTACGCATTATTTCCAGAAGTGTCTTGTCTCGTCTTCTTTGAGCTAAGTCAGCAGAAAGCCTCTGTGCCACACCATGCACCATGTCGCCTACTACTACAATGCTAAGAACATATAGGCTGTCTGAATCTGATCTGTCTGAATAAAGCTTGGGATACAGGTTGACAGTCTGAAAATCCATCCTTGAAGATATGACCTAGAATAAATTAATTTAAGAAGAAGGTGGTAACAATTGGCACAACACAAATGTCGATCATCATCAGCTTTAACCACAAAGCAAAACAAAAATAAAGACAGGTCCCTTATGCAACAGCACAAACGCTTTCCTTTTTACACACTTTGGTGAGTCTCCAGCTCAAGTGATTATTATGCAGATGAGGTGTTCTATAGACTGATCTTGAACACAGACCTTTGGACCACAGCAGAGCTCGGACTGTGCTGCCACTGGCCACAAAGCATGAATCCAAATGTCCTCCCTAAACCTTTAAATCTTAAGTGGCATGAATCAGCCAACTGTGGTCACGTTTTTGTGTGTGTGTGTTGGTGGTGTCATCTTGTGTATTGTTCATAAAGCACTGGGCCAAAATGTACAATAATTATATTAGTTATGTCCCTATCATATCTGTCATAAACAAATGGTCATTTAATAAGGGGCAGAAGATACTGACAGCTCAAGCTCAAAAACAGTGTTAACTATTGCTTTCTATCACCACACATACCCCTGCTTTGATGCAACACTGCTAATCTTTGACTGGACTCTATCTGATAAGAGACAGTGTAAATAACCTTGCTCTGGGCACACACCCAAACTCAGTGTGTGTGTGTGTGTGTGTGTGTGTGTGTGTGTCACGGCTTCGGAACGGAAGAAGGGACACTTTTACTGCCTGTGTACTGGCAGCTGAGGCCCTGTGAGCTCCAATGTTTCTTAAAACAACCATGCAAGGAAGCATGCTTCGAGCCTTGTTTAGCAAATTCTGAAGGGAGCTGAAAGCAGCCTGGAGACAGTGTTAGCTAAAAGAATGCAAATCATACGGACTCATATGGACTTCGTTTAAGTCCAGTTACGATAGGAAAGATTTGTGACATTGAGTGTTTTCAAGCGCTTCAGATGACATGTCACGTTAACTTAGGCGATATGCTCCATTTCAGTTGACTTGACATTTGAATCTGACAACTTCACAGTCTACACTAGGAGGACTAGCATGGTAATCGAGATAACACGTGTTTATGCAACCACTATGTAGAAAACATGGGCCACTGTAACTGTAATGAAATGAGTGCGTGCAATGCGTGCAGCACAAACTACAGGAAAGCCTTCCGAGTCTTGGTTACGCACGGTAAACTGCGTAACCAGGTCGGTTCGGGGTGTTACTCCAGGAGCGGGTGGATCTCAATGATGCAATTCAATACAGTCCCATGTCAATAATACAGTACCATTGCAATAATACATGTTTTTTTACGCGGGCGCACTTTAAATGCCATCATTCTTTTCAAACACATAATCGGATTCTGAAGTCCCCGCGGGGTAGCAAGATAATAGTGGAATGTTCGCGTAAATTAATGGTCCCTCTCCGCTCTACTTCTGTCAGGTAGATAGATACGTGTTTCATATTTTAAAATCTTAAATATTGCTCTGTTTCACGGACAAATAATTTCAGATCTCCGATTGTGTAATCCTTGCCATCGCCCGAACGACCTAGAAGAGTTCATTTACAGTGAGCTGCCCTCGGCACTGAGGATTACCTCGCGATGTTACTTAAAAGCAGCCAACACTCACAGAGCATTATGGTCAGATTTTCTCAATTTGAGCGTGGAAACCACCGTAACACGCGAAGCATTCAATTACATATAGCGTTCGCGTTGGGACCAGCTCATTTGGATAAACGCCAGACAATCCGCTTAGTCCAACAACCAGTCTTCGATCGCCTCCATAATGGGCACTGTGAATATGAGCTTAATAGCTAACGTTAGATATGGGCGATGGAGATGGGGTGGGTTTGCCTGGTTGACGCTACATGACGGCAAATAGGCTATACAACTCAATTTCTATAAAGTCAGATTGATAAGTGTATTTACATATTTCCACCCACCTGAAGAACAGGAGATGAGAAAAACGGCGAATGCCAGTTTTGTAGCTGCTCCCATTTTTGCTCCCCGGTCGACCCCTCAGATAAAATCCTTATAGTCACGTCAGGTTGATCCTCCTGTCCTTGCTCTGAAGATTTTTCTCCCAGTCGCGGTCGCGTTACATATATTAGTATTTCACAAAATTATTAAAAATATCCACCTCTTCTTGTGAGCTCTTGTCTATTTTCACACCAATATTGTCTTATAATGTCCATAGGGCGCGTGCTGAATTGTAGATGGTATCGAAACAGGCCCTTTCGATACGATGTTTAACGTTACTGTACTGTATGGGACAACCATGTCACTGCGGATCGTGGATATCGTATAAAAAAACACAATAAAAAGTGCAATCCTTTAACAGTTTCCAGAGAGGAATTTTGCTAGTAAAGGTATATGTTTGTGTTGCATAGGGCTCTTTCCCCATTACATGTATTCATACACTGATAAATACTGTTCGCTTACTGCTGCCTTCTATTACGCGTAGACGCACGCTAGCTACGAGTAAACAGACGGCTGCCTGTCCGTTTGTTTTCCTGGGTCCGAAGCATTGCTATTATGTTGGAATAAAATAGAAAGCGCCGTCTTTCTTCTGTCATGTAAAATAACAGTTTCAAAGAGTCCAGTTAATTTAAAAAAGATTGTTTAGCAGGTATCCCAAGATGACAAAATGACTGAAGAACGTCACACACAAATCATTCAGTCCGAGGTTCCTGCATGTAGATCTATATTGAACTTCTTTATCTTGACAGCCAACTCCATAATTCGGTTTCCCATAAAAGGATATATGACAACGCAAGGGCTGCAATGTTTCTGGTTAACCAAATAGTTAACTCAAACAATTAATTTGTTCATTCCATTTCGTTGTTACCGTTAACTTACAAAATTGTCTAAAATTGCAACGCAATGGTTCAGAAAGGAATATACACAGAATGGTTAAACAAGAAGCCCAACCGAATGTTCATCTAACATACACTGATTGATTGACCTCCAGAGCGTTTCTCTCTTGACAGGTGAATTTGCTTTTCTGACAGGGTAAGTGTCCGACTCGCCGGGGTAACAGTAATAGTTGTGGTTAGAAGCAGATCAGACTAGCGGAAGATAGTTAGCCAGGGAGCTAGCTGCATTTACCCATCCAGTTTGGCTTGGCAGGTCTTGATCCGGTTGTCACGTCCGAAACAGTCTACGGTACTCCAACGTGGGACAGTAAAGATCTCAAAAATGGCTTCAAAAATAAAGGCGTACGATTGGCTAGTAAAAATTCGTTCAGAAATTCAACGACACCTCGCTGCCAACTCGCTGTCCTGTCGTGGGTCTCCTTAAACAGCAATGGCAACAACACTTGTTTCCAACTGTATCCTTCTCATTCAGCGCATTGCCTGGATTCAAGATGGCGTCAAGCACACGGATTGTTTTTGTTTTTTTTTTTCTTTCACGCTCCTCCTCCGTTTCTCCTGCAAGGCGAATAAAAATTGAGTGACATAACCTCACGTCAAATCGAAAGAGGGAAAACCTCACCAGAAAACACAAAGTAATATTCCCAATCCTAAAGTTAAATTATAAATCTTGTTCGTTATGCCTATATTACGTGATTGACCAAATGGTGGTGTGCACTTTTAAGAGCAAGTAAGTCAAAACAATTTCTTAAGTAGCCAAAATATTATGTAAATATGTGAGAAAGTAATCCTATAGGCTACCTGTAGCCTACAGTCATAGTGCTGCTAATGCAACCCCATTGTTCTAAAAAAGATTATAGGACCACAATCTGAATGTTCTAAATATTGTGGAGTGATACTAGGCTACTGCTGCTGCTACTACTAGGCTACTACTACTACTACTATAATAATAATAATTATATATATATAAACCAAAAGCCCTCCATGCACCTCTGAAATGAACAATCTCCTGTAATAGCTAAAACAGGAGTCGTTTTCACATAATTGCATGTATATGGCTGATAGGGTTTCAATACTCAGTGACCAAAGGACCACTTGGTGCATGTGTAATTGGCTTTGTTTTTAAAAAGAGGTAGGGTATCATTGTCAGTTGGTGAATTATTGAAAAGGTACTGGTGACCTCAGTGGAAGTGGCTCCAGTGAACATCTTTAGGATCGGCATTGCCTTTTAATGGCGTTACTTAACATGGACCTCCAGCATCCTCTGATAGGAGAGAAGTCTCAGGTCAGTTTAGCATGTTTTGAGGGCAGTTGTGCAGGAACAGGGGCCATGATATGAGAAGCCTTTTGAATGTTCTCTATATATTTAGATTTTTTTCAATCCGTACTATGTAGAGAGGACTGCAGCGAAAACTTGCCAGTAGGGCAAGTCCACAATGAACAATAAAAAGAGTGAGAAATACAAACGCAGCTTATCAGGTCATTGTGGGCAACCAAGTGGTGGCAAGCAAGTTTATTTATTAATCCGAATGGTACTGTCTCCTTTGGTCTCCTGGAAGGACCGTGGAGCATGCCTCACGAGGTCTGTGGGGTTAAATTGTTCACACTTGATTTTGACAGATGGGGGAGTGATTAATAGGCTTGGGCGAATGCCACCACCTCTCAGCTCCACAAAGGCCTGTGTCTGCACAAAGGGCCATACACATCTACTGCCTTTTTTGCCATGGTGCGAGGCACAGTGGCTCTCGAGCCTAAGACGTTTGGAATGCTTTGTTGTCAACAGTGATTTGTCACTGGGTTGTTCTTTTTTTCTGCAGAGCTATACTGGTGTTGTCATACTATGGCAATGGAAATACTGCCCCCACACCACCACCTCCACCAATGGGTCAAACGTCTAAAGGATACAATTATAAATCTTGTAGCCAGGCAAAGAAGCTTTGTATGTTTTTTTTGGGTTGCCAGAGGTAAAGCTTTGAGCTTTGAGTTCAAATGGAATGTCTGAGCTACTGATGATGATAATGATGATTTGACATATTATTTGCCATTCTGTTATAAAGTTGGCGTCCTCTTGACAAACACACCTTTTTTGAGTAGGTCTCCAAGTAATCAATCTTTTAAATGCCTGCCAAGTTTAAAAGACGGAACCTGATCAGCTTTTAAAGTATAGCATGAACAGTAAAACTTTTTCAAAATCCAGTGTTATAACAAATGCAGCCGGTATATAACTGTCTTTCTCTTGCAGCAGTCAAAAGTGTACATCTGTAGCTATTTTGGAATTCCCTCTGGAGAGAATATCTGAAGCCAATCACACACTTGCATTTGGTAAGAGCAAAACTGAGGTACTTAACACGGTGAAGTCTCATTTCTGCATGTGTTATGAAATCATTCCTTTCATGTAGCAGATTGAAAAACAACACTCAGCACACACACACAAATACACACACACACACACACAATCAACTTAGCACAAACCGAGTCTCTTGAGCGGCCCTCTGGTTCAAAATGAAGTACTTGCATTTAGGCACCCTAAAAGCTCAGCTCTATTGCCAAAGTGTGTGCTCATGGCTCATGTGTCATGCATCAACACGTACATTGTGTGTGTTTGTGTGTGTGAGTGTGTGTGTGTTTGTTTGAAAAAGAGGACATGCCCTTCTGACATTGTCACTTGAGACGAATGTTGTCCTACCTCCTGTTCATTGTTCATTTCTCTACAAGCAACCAACCACTTGACAGAAATACACAAAGAGAGAGAGAGAGTTCGGTGAGAGAGAGAAGTGACCTGGCATTTACTCAGGGGTAGGGTTAAATATTTCTGTTTGGCAGTGCCATTAATTAAATTTTAGTCAATGATCTCAGAGTGGAAGGGATTATTGAGGTGGATTTAAAAGCGTGGATATAACCTCCTGTCGGCAGATGCCAGGAGGTTAGCTTGGGGTGGGAGGCAGGAACGTGTACTTGTAGTTATTTTTTGACCTTGACGACCTAGAACACGTCTATTTTTCGAGAATATTGCTTTTTTGTTGTCTTTGTCTGCTCACCAGCTAATGTACTTCTATGGTTTTCATTGTCTGATATTTATTCTCCCTAAAGGTTTGATTTAGCATTTGGAAATGTGCCTTACTGTAGCCTGTTTATGTGACAGCTAAACAATTTATCCGTGCAAAATAAACATTTGTTATCGCACCACCGCTGTTTCTAAAATAATGAAAATGAGTACGTGGGGGATAGGTGCCGAGCAACTAGGACATGAAGAGCTTGGCCTCAATGTATCGTGGGAATGTGCAAGCTCATGGTAAACCAACTACTGTATTATAGTTAAGTCCCTAAGTGGACTTCACTGAACATGCAATTAGAATCACTGCTGCTTTGAAGTTAAAAGAAGAAGTGATGACAGGAGATTTAACATTTAACCTGGTCAACAGTGATGATCTTTGAGCTCCTGGGGATATTGCTGACAAACATTACCGACGATACTTTGTAATAGAGCGAAAGACAGAGTGAGTGAGAGACAGAGACAGACAGACAGAGAGAGAGAGAGAGAGAGAGAGAGAGAGAGAGAGAGAGAGACCAGTTCCGAAGGCTGTGCAGGGGCCTGTGGCTTTTCTCCACCTCAGGGAAGGAGGTGTGAGAGATTGGCCACAGCATGTTTTGCTTCTCAGTCGTGTGCTCTGTGCTCTCTATTTAGATGATTCTGATGTGTTTAATTTATTACCTGCGCTGATTTATCTAGCACCTGTTTTGCCCTGGGCGGCTGCAGATCCTCTGAAGCTACACATGACAAGACTGAGAGAGATCAGGTTCGGCCAGACAGGAGCAGCATAGCAGCTTGCAGAGGTGCTGTTGGTACATACCCTGCATCAGAAGTGACGGTGGAAGTTGTGTAGGCACCAGCTACTGGCCTCGGAGGCATTATTTTTTTATTCTAAAGCACACAAAAGGCACTGTGTATAAATGTGGTATCACTATACAGTTAAAGGTGGAAGCTAAACTCGGTGCTGGTACCAGATACATGACCACTTTGAACATTATGAAAAATTAGACCACCTTCTATGTAAACGTTTAGTTACAGTGTATTCTAAAGCACACAAAAGGCACTGTGTATAAATGTGGTATCACTATACAGTTAAAGGAGGAAGCTAAACTGGGTGCTGGTACCAGATACATAACCACTTTGAACATTATGAAAAATTAGACCACCTTCTATGTAAATGTTTAGTTACAGTGTAGGCCTAACAGATAAGCCATCCTAGTCATGTGACCATCTTTGTGATCTTTTCATAGAAATCTTGGAATCTCCTCCCTGATCCTGGTTTTCTCCCAAGGGTCTGTTTGGGTGACTGACATGTCTATGGCGGGAGTCATCCCAGCTCATGTGAACCACTGCTGACAGGCAGAGAGTTATGCCCAGACATTTTCGGACAAGTCCCTGTAACGGAGCCCTGTAGAAGCCGCTCCGGTCTGTCAACTACACTCATCTGCACAGAATAAGGCCAACGAGGCCCAGCAGTGGGGTGACTGAGGGCAAGAGCAGAAAGTTCAGAGAGGGGTGAGATATGCAGGGATGGTGAAAGAAGGTGTGTGTGGTGAGGGGAAGGGGGGTGTTCCTTTTAACACATGTGGACACACAAACATACTATTTTTGGCAGTGGTTTCCCCAACCAAAGTAATATAAGACTGGCCAATAGAGAGCTATGTGGCTGATTGAGCCTACTGCAAGGGCCAACATTGTGTGTTTTCCATATTGATGTTTTCCATTTTGAGGCCCATATTGCGTCTGTTGATTAGCTTCTTCCTGTTTTGGATAATAACCCATCTCTTGAGCCAACTGGGCCAATGGCCAGAGGCCGGGACAGATTGGCAGGGTGGCGAGAGTCATGCTACATGGATTAACTTCTACTGTACACTTACTGCAGAAATTCAGTCAATAAGAACAAAGAAGTGTAAACCAATAGAATAGCAACATTATTCCAACACTAACTAATAAGGGCAAGGAGACTGAAAATGTCTTTTGTTTTCTTGTATAATGTTCCCTTAAACTCATGAATCAGCCTTCTAAAGCAAATTCAAGCCAGTTAACTATTTGATGGTTCAGGGCTTAAAGGAGAAATGCGGTGTGAATCAGTCAATAGCCCTGTTGTTCAAGGTCACCTAGTGTTTTTGGGTAGGTATTTTCTCTTTTTCTAGCATTCGTTGATCTCAAACAGAACAATTGACTGAATGTCTTTTAAGGGTTTAGATTCAGTGTGACACAAACAAGCTGTAACCAAGTAATGTTCACATTTCTACAGGCTATATGTGAGTTTGATTACACAATGTTTGGACTGCATGGTTGACTTGTTAGCCAGTATTTGGTGGCATTTTTGTTGGATAGGATTTCAGAGAGTCCATGCACATGCACTGTTATTTCTGTGAAAGTTATATTTACTGCAATGAAATGAGGCTGAGAAGGTGATCAGTGAATTTACCAGCAAAGTAGAGAGAGCTAAATTCTAAATGTCAGCATGAACGTATTCCAACTTTATTTTAATAGCATATTAAAGAAAAACTAAAAAAGTCTTGTATGGCTTAAAGGTCATATACACCTCCTATTTTACACAGGTTTTAAACCGGTCTTTATAAAATGTCATATGGTCAAGCAACACCACTAGTAACTTCTAACAAGCTCAAGCAGAATTAGATATTAATAAATGACATAATTTGTTAGTAATATCATAACAAATGTCTAACAGGGTGAATGAAGGGTCTTGCAGCTTGTTCTAATGTGGATTCCACCTTTATTGCAGGATTTTAAAAAACAAAGTGGGAACTGAAGCTGAATGTATTATTCAGTTTGTAAAGATATTCACATGAATTGGTTTGAATCTACAATGATGAATTGCTGCTATGTTTACCTACCTGGTATCCCTTTAATTGTCTCTAAATTAGTTTGTAAGAAGAAAATGCACTTCACTCAGTGGTTTTGGAAAATGTTTATTGGAAAACAATTCAAGCGAAATTCTGCAAAAATTGTTCGTATAGGATAGTGTGTGTCTTAATACACTTTAGATTAATCCTGATATTTACAATGGCTTAAAAGATTCTAGTTGTGGTTTGTAAAAACTTGGGTGGCTTTATTTGAAAATAAATGTTTGGCATCCGTAATGAATGTGTACCAAATATGTCCTCCAAGGACAGTCAGAGATGGCCTGCACTTTTCCCTTCTGCTGTGCATGAAAATCTTTATTGTCAGCTTTTATTGTTGGCTTCCTTCTTGGCACTCAGAATGACTTCTTTGTACAAAAATGTGCTATGCAAATCAAATTCTCCAGCCTCGTATTGACATGTCTTGATATAGGAAATCTTTCGAGCTTCATCCAGAGGTCAGCTGGCCATTGAAATTTTTTTGTTTTACAGATATGTCGTTTGAGAGCAAATTAGCTAATCTGCTGCTGCTGTATAGAACATTTAGTAATGTGTTTTTTACAAACCTAATTTGAATTAACAAAAAATCAGTTGACATTACACACCTGGATATCTGGAATGTGCTAACTAAAGTTGTGTGTGAGTGTGTGAGAGTGATTACGTGGATTTCTCAGTTCATTTCCTAAACGTGTACGTGTGTGTGTGTGAGAGTGACTACATGCGTGTGTGTGTGTGTGTGTATTTGTACTTAGCTTGCCACATACACACACACACGTAGTCACTCTCACACACACACACATACACGTTTAGGAAATGAACTGAGAAATCCACCCCCACACAAACACACTCCTGAACAACGAGAGGCACGTTTGCCCTACTGTTGATCCCATTAGGAACCAATCAGGCTAAATCTTCTTTGAAGGGAATTACTGTTCTGGGAATCACAGACCAACACTGGTAGGCCCAGGCTAGCGTGCTGCACGCTTAGGGTAAGACATAGAGCTACAGCACCTCTGGATTGCATCAGCATTAGGATAGAGACAAGGGGAATGAGGAACTCTTGGAACCTTTTCAACATTATAGGTATATGAATGAACAAATTAATTAATGGATGTATAAATAATGAATACAAAGGCAAGGAATTCTAGAGTAAATTTCATTTCTGTAATTGAAAACCATGGGAGACTGACATTTCTCTCTAATTTTTTTAACATAATAACATGCTTTAATCTGCTTTAAATGCCAAGCATTTGGCCATCCAGAAAAGGAAACACGCTGTGCTATTTTTGAAAGGCACATCACAGAAGTAGGAACTAACACAATCCTGGCAGGTATAGGGAGTGAAAGTGTCTCACCTTAACATGCACCTTATCAAATCTGACATTATCATCGCTAATCAATAGTCCGAGGCCTTGAGCTTGCACTCAAGGGGTTACAAAAGTACTTATAAACCTCAAGTCAAGCGTGTGAGAGGCGAGTTCTTAAGCTTACTTGTTATTGTCCCTCGTGTTGTGGGTCTGTTTGCCTCTAAAACAAGATATTTTACCAGAGTTGAAGGCAGTCACATAAGTCCTGCACGGGTACCAGACCTGATGAAACTGTGAAAAATATTCTGCTGTGTCAGATACAGGTTTGGGTTGGATGCAGGGAGAACAGATCAAATTCATTAAAAAAATAAAAAACTTCATGACAAGTGCAAAAAATTTATTTGTAGCCTATATTTTAGAGGAACATCAACAATCATTTCAAGTTAATGTAACATCTCTGGTCATCTCTGATGTAACATACTGGTTTTAGGCTCCTTGCAGCACTCACAAACAGAAAAAGGGCTGTAATTGACTTGTAAAAATGATTTGGACAACAGAAAATGTGGAATATAGTGGATGAAAAAATACGAGGTAGCCTATAACTAATACATACCTTCAGACTTCATGTTAATGGTTAACTAAGGTTATCAAAGGATAACTGGTAACTAACTGTTAGTAATGGATTGTTAAACTGTTAGTAACGCATTATTAATACCTTATTAGCACATGCTATTTTAAAGCAAAAGTTCCCCTTTTATTGAATAGGTCTGCATTAATTCAGAAGCAGAGATGTCAACTGAGACCAAATGTCTCGGTTACTGTCGTAACCTCGGTTCCCTTAACGAAAATTCCGAGACGCAATTTGAGATACATCTGTTATTGCTATAATTTTGCTGAAACTAACTAGAACCAACCCTTTTGAAAAGGGGAGAAGAGTGCGCAGCCATGGCTTCCGACTCACCCAGCAAGCCGTGACGCATGCAAACGTATAAAAGGCCTGCACACTCTGAAAACTCCCTCTTTCGCCAAGTGTAAGTGCAAGGTGACTTGAGGCCCAACCATTGCGTCTCGGAATTCTCTTTAAGGGAACCGAGGTTATGACAGTAACCGAGACGTTCCCTAACACTCTAATTCTGAGACGCAATTTCAGCAATCTGCTCTCTGCGGCGTAACCATGGCTGACCATTCAGCAGTGATGCCAGGTCCGCGAACCAGCTCTGGGAGGGCCAGAGGGGAGCGATCAAGATCACTCTGTGGGCCTCTACTCTGATCCTGGTCAGAACCTGACACAGGAGAGGCAGAGGAAGAAACGCGTACCTCATGGCACATGGCCACGTACTAGAACGCCTCCTCTTAGAGGGGGATTGTCTGTCCCTATGGAAAACCACAGCGGGCAGTGTGTGTTCTCCTTGGAGGCAAGAGATCCACCTGAACCTGGTCAAACCTGGGCCAGACCTGGCGGACTACCTCCAGCTTTAGGCGGCAGGTTGTAGCACGCGGGAGCCCTCTGGAGAGGAGATCCGCACGTGTGGTCGGAACGCCAGGCAGAAGAGCTGCCCTGAGGGACAGGAAAATTCCAAGATGCCAATATCAGAACCTTGGACGCCCGGCAGCAGAGTCCCCCGAACGCAGGATGCCCTGGTGATTGGTGTAGGCAACAACCACGGTATTGTCTGTTCTGATCAGCACGTGTGTGCCTCTGATGGGCGGTCGGAAGTGCTTCAAGGCAAGGAAGACCACTAGGAGTTTGAGCAGGTTGACGTGTAGGCGTCTGTTGACACACAACCCAACCCTTCTGGCTGAGCGGCCTGAGCCCATGGTCCAGCCGTGCTTGTACGCGTTCATGGGACCTCTTCCCTGCTAGACTGCACCTAAGGCGCTGCTGCGCACTCTGGAAGATGGCAGCCTCAAGTGAGTTGACGATGTCCACATTTCTCTGGACATTCCGACTGGGCGAGACTGATGCGAGCACGAGGACATGTCTATCCAGGCATCGCTGTAGTGGGCCGAGGTGTAGGAGGCTCAGTGGCGTGGCACAGCTGGCAGTGCACAGCTGACCCACCAGCCTGAGGCACAGACCTATCGTGACCCCTATTCCAAGTCTGAAGTGTCTCAGAAGCCCTCCGACGCCTACCAGCCTATTGGGGGAGGCCTGTGGCACACAACCTGAGGGCTGGGGCGGTGACACGCGAGATAACACGAGAGTGGCTCCCTGGGGCCAGAGGCACTCCTGAGGCGACTTCCTGATGCCCTAGTGGAGGGCTCGCTCCCAGTGGCGGTTCTGGGCTGAATTGCGCCCCGGGCGAGACTACCTCCCGGCGCCCCCCCTCCCCCCAAAAATGTGTCCAAAACACACTAAAATAGGACTATTGAATAGTCTGTCAAATTATTTAAGTTACACCATCAGATAAGGCTATGTGTGTCCATTATATTGTGTGCATTACATAAAGCATTGTCTCATAGGCTAGTTAAGGGGATACTTTTGTGTTTTCATATGTTGCCCCCACCACACGTTCGGTTGTGGTTGTAAGTATTGAGGGTAAGGATTGGAATTAACCGGTTTACAAAATTGGACCCTTGCAGAATTCTGAGTCACATCACACATCAAATCTATTCTTTATTCTTCTTTATCTTATATTCTCCATTGTAACCTATGAACACATATGTACAGGATATAAAGTATGCATCAGATAGTCATTAATCACGTGACACCCCTTAAAGGCCCACTATGCAACATTTTTCATTTAATTAATCCGTTTCATACTGTTTAGGTTGCTAAAATGAGTCATTACACGGCGAACGAACGGTGTAGAATGCGCCACCGTGGCCTATAGCGGTAGATACAGCACTTGCAATGTTCAGCAGCGCGGAACGCCTCCAATAGAATGCAGTGCAATACAATGCAATACAGTACAGCCGTCTTTAGAGGGAGCTTGTGAGAGAAAAAAACAGAACGTTGCTTAGCCCTTCTTTAATGACACTTGCGTAAATGCTGAAGACAGCATTTATGTAACCCAACACCTTCTGAACACTAATTCAGTCAATCTTCATTTTTAAACACGCATTTATGCATTACATTTATATATTACAATTTTTGGCTATTTAGTCAGTTCATGGCTTTGAATGCCAGAGACTGTCATTAAATCAGCCTGATGCTTTGGGACATTTAGATCTGGCACTGGATTTAGCCACAGATGCTGTGACCATTATGAAATGCTGTTATGAATGCAAGATGGCAGATTCAGATACCAAGTGTAACACATATTTGATTAAAACTACAAGGCGTGCTGATTTGGGCATGAAAAGGTATCAGATGAGATTTGCAGTCTTACAGTTGCATGTCAAAACATCCCACAGCTTCACCTTGATCAACGTGCAGGTATTAAGGACCCAGACAGCAGCGAGTTGTCCTTACATGACTGGGTGCGTTTTTCTCTCAGGAACTGACACTCTGAATGCGAAATGAGAAACTGTTTTGCACCGAGTGCATGCTTTGGCATAACTCTTGTCCTTTCAAACATTTTTTAACGCTTTTCCCTCCCACCAAAAGGAAGTTGACCTTCACCACATGTCATATTAGATTTATCTTCTCTTTCTTGATGCTGAGACAGAAAATATCAAAGAGGCCATGCTTTGACCTTTTGATGAATGGTTCATGATGAAGCAGAAGAAGCCTTAGGTCAGATTATTCTTTATTTGTCCATTTCTTCAGATTTTAAAAGACTCCACTGATTATATATCCAGTTTATACACACACACACTGGCACCGCTCAATGGTGAGATTTTAACCTCTTAAACACTTATACTGTGCTGTGCTGGCAGAGAAAAAAGGGAGAGCTGGTAAATCTGAGGGATTATGCTTTCATGGCATTATTAAGCTGATTTCATGTCAGCTGATGAGACACCACTAAATGCCAGAGTAGCATAGAAAAGTAACCCTGTGGTAACACAAACAAACAAACAACAGCACCTATTAACAAACAACATACCAAAAGTTGACGTCTATTTAGTACACCAGTCCTCAAAATAAAAGTCTTCATTCTTCATTCATCATTATCGGCTGTGTTTAACTATTTTTGATGGCCAACCGTGAACTGCTTGTACTATGAACGAAAACGAACTATAGCAACCTCCATACCAACCCTTTTAAAGGAAAAAAACAAACAAACATTAAATCTTTTTAAATCATCAGTCAATTATGTAAAAAAAAAAATCAAACCCTTAACAGTGGTTTTGTTACACTATAGGCCTTTCCCCACTCTTGACATTCTTTCTGTCTTTCCTGCTCTCTCATCACTTTATTTTTTCTCTCCACTCATTCTGTCACTCTTTCTTGAATGCAGAATAACAGTCATCATTCTTTCATTGGAGACTTAAGAGCACATGCTTATCAATAAGGCTTTTTAGGTTTAAGCTGGTGTTTATATTACTTGGGTGTTGTCTTTATTCCTGCTGTTGCCGGTTATCAAAGAACATCGAGAGCACAACCTGATGGAACCGGATACTTTCCAAACACACACACACACACACACACACACACACACACAGCAACAACAAGGGAAGAAGAATTTGGCTGCACTCCAGAGTAGCTTGTTCTGGCAATGCTAATGGTGCAGGCTGTCGATGTGCAGGCAAATGAGAGAGGCACAAGGCAGCGTGGGCTGTGGTTAAAGACAACATCTGTGCCTGCAGACACACTTGGAGGAGACACACACACACACAGCTATATGATATCAAGGTGATCATGAACTTTTATCTGATTTCTGTCTATAAATACAGTATAAGCTTTCCCAACCGATTGGCTCAATCTAAGATTGAGTTTGATCTGAATATCTTGCAACCATCTTCCACCTCTCTAATGTGGAATCAAATGCCTCTGCTGTTTTTCTGAGTGGATCCCTATCTATGGGAAACAAAGCCAAGTGCCTAGAGGCCACACTAAGGCACAGAGCAAAATAAAATCGCTTGTGGATCAGGACGGGTTTTCCCAGGCTAGAGGTTACTGTTACTGTATGTTTCTTATCCTCACTCTGTGGAATCTTAGGAGGATTTTAAGGGCCTGGTGCTGACAGGGGGCCCCAGAGAGCATTTGAACATTTTTGTCGTTGAAATATAACGATACACTCAACCCATAATCCATACAATATGATTCACAATATTTCTGTCATTGTACAATATAATGATAAAATGTCATATATTTAAAAATGCAGACAACTCATTAAAATTTTAACTTTAAAATAATAAAAAAAATAAACACTTTGCCTTTTGATATAAACTAAACCAGAATAGCTATATAGCTTGTTTATGGACAAAATCATGTAGCAACAGGCAACATGCTCTTGCTATCTCTTATTTAGGCACAACTCATACTCAGCAGACATATGCATTTGCAAGTCTGTTGTGAAAACTTTTCTGAAGCAACACAGAAATGTATGCTACAGTATAACATGGTAGCCAACAGATTAGCTTGCGTTATCTACACTACGTGCCCATTTTAATTCCATTCTTATGAGCACTGACACTCTTCATTCATTTATAATCCTGAGTGGTTTAAGTAAATCATGTTCAAGGTCTTGTAGTGCTGACATTTCCAGGTTTTGCTAAGGTCAGCAGCAGGTTACAATCGCGCACCGCTGTTCTGGTAATTGCTGTCCTCCCTACGACTGTGAATCATGTGATTATTTTACATGCTGGAAGTGAAAGTGTCTATGGAATTTGTCTGTAGGCAAGGTCAATCCATATTTTATATCACAATTCTCAGCCAGACTCAGACGATGTCAGGGACCACAGCCTTGCACATTATCATGAAAGATAAACGAGAATGCTCAGCCAGTATGTCTACCAATCCTCCATCTTGTATCTTATATGGCTGAGGCATAAATGCATTCAACAAGTCCAGCAAATTTCAAATCAATTACATTTATATTTACAGTACTTTTTTGCTTGTGGCACTGTGCAGCACACGTGTAACTAACAAAGTTTCTGTTCTCCCTCAGTCTCTCCTACACTCTTCTGATATGGCGTTATGTCCCTCAGTGGACTGAGACATCTGAGTGTACAAAAGTGTGAAACCAACAACCTAAACATCGACGTCAATGAACACAAGTTAATGCTAGTGCATTGAAAAAGCAGGCCAGGTACAGTATGCATAGGTCAGTCTCAGCGGCTTGGTACAGTTGCTTAGCCTCTCAAGGATGGACAAAATCTTGTACATTTGGTGTGTGTACATCTTGCTTCTGCCTCAAGGACCTCTTTTACAAGGACCTCTCTTAGAAATGAAAACTATTTATTTTTGTATATACAGTATGTATGGATGTATTTATTTATTTAAAAGAAAGACAAAATTCCTCTAGTTTACTTCAGGCTGACTCATACACGAGAGACATGTTTTCTGACCTCTCTGTTGGTCTTCCGAACGGAATTGAGGAAGCTGGAGGACTGACTGTATGAAACATCGTATTGACCAGTTACATAATATAAATACAGAGAAACTGAATCTGAAGGCTCAGTTTTATTTAATAATTGAAGAAAAGCTTTTTTCCCTGCTCCTTTCAGATTGAGACGATAAAGCCGTGCAGCTATAATGATCACGTGCAGTCAGATGGTCAGTGAACTGTTGAACTGTCTGGACAACAGGTCAACAGTCATACTCCTTGTGTGGGCAACCTGCTTCTCATTGAAGGCCCTTCTCACACATCTAGCCAGTCATCAGCATCAACAAGCTATCATTCCTGAGGGATGGGAAGGTTTTCACTTGCCCACTTGTTTTTTACGCTTTCCTTCATTATTCTTTTTTGGTTTCGATTGTTGGTGATGACACCTGTCATGAAACGGAACTGAAGAATTGAAACATCTGGATACCCGGTAAGTCAAATTCAGGCAGCATTTTTTTCTATTGTCAGAGAGGGGTGCAAATAAAGGGGTTTGTTTTGAGAGAACCTCCCTATATTTGTTGCTAGAGAACATCATTAGAATACCCACTTGATGACCTGATCGATATTTTCAAGAGGAATAGAATCTCCTGTAACTTTCTGGACAGCCTTTTAATAAAGGTATGTATTGTATGCATAATGCACTGTATGTATACATATCAAAACAAACTGCCACACAGCATGTCAGCTTTATTCACTGTGAAATATAGGTCAGTTCCTGAAATTACTATGTTTTTATTCTGGGTCAGCAAATATTAGAAAAAAAAAACTGCTAATTTTTCCAGTAAAAATCCAAAACTTTGCTGCTTGGGCAGTTCAAATCTGAGCAATCCATGCTTCTACTCCCTGGTTTACAGTGTGCGTCTAGAACATGATTCCAATCTGACAAAATGGATCAGTTGTCTGCTTTGCAAGAAGGGACAACAAACACTGCTCACTGCCGAGGCTCTCTACTGCTAAAAGCCTGAACGGGGCCAACAGTGCAGAAACTGATTCTGTGTTTGCACTTCAAACTCCGTCATTTTCACAGAGAGGGCAGAGGGAATGTGCAATCATACTCGCCACACACACACATAAAACACAATGTTCTGCTGCTGCCATGATGACTGAGCCTGAGAGGGGATATGGCATCTTCTGAAACATGGAAAACGAAAAGCTATTATTTGTTTTTGTTTCACCTGTTCAATGCAGCCCTTCGCTGCTGAGGCAACCACAAAGCCCCGTAGGTATCAGTCGCTCTCACCCACGTAGGAACTACTTCAAAGCTATACAAACTCTTTTTATGAGTTGATTTATTGTGTTGTTCTTTCTCGTTATATATTTCTCTCTTCTTTTGTTCTTCCTTTCTTTCTGTCGCTCTCTCTTTTCCATACACATGCCCTGCCTTTCTCTTTTATCTATTTGTCTAAACATGGACTATTCTCAAGAAGTTTGCATAAAAACACCAGATCACGGCGTCACCTATCATCATGCATTCAAATAGAGTCTCAAAAGCCCATACCAGTAAGCTTTGTATTTTGGGGCACTGTTGCAGATTGTGTTGTTACATAGAGTGGTGGTTGGGTGTTGGTGATAGAGAGATGGAGAATGAGAGAGAAAGAGAGAGATGCCGTTTCAGCCTAATGTGTTTGAATAGAGCTGTGGAACCCGCCCAGGTCAGCGTTTGCATATTTTCAAACTGAAGGGGAATTAGCAGACTAACACAAAATCAACCGCCTACCCGCCTGCCTGCCAAACACCCTAACCCCTATCCGCCCCCTCCCTCCTCACACCCTAACCCCTCTTTCCCACTCTTTCACTGTGTTGTGCACACAGATGTTATGTATGTGGGCCTATTTTATATAAGCATTTTATGTCATATTGTCTGCATGGTATAGTATAACAATGTTGTGGAGTTGTGTACATACAGTGCTGTGCAACACTTTGAACCTCTTAGAATTACATAATTGCTTCGAGCTTTCAGTGTTTTTGGTCATTTGATGAGATCAGATTTTTGTCACTAGTATGGTGAAATACAAGAAAGCTAAAATCACGAAAGTAATCATCACATTTCTTGTGTCGGTTGAAGCCACCCATCAAATGTCAGTTGTCCTCTGCTCTCCTGATAGAGAAACTGTGCACCCAGTTCCTCTTCCTCTTCTCAGCTAATGAGAACGTGTTCATTTGTTTGCTTTCATTCTTTTGCACTGCATGTTTTGCATGTTTGTATCGTTCGTTTCAACCCATCCAGCCCACAGCTTGAGATGGTGTACATGGCGTTGTCAGCCACGCACCAATCTGGAGAGATGGCTGGCGAATGTGGCGTGTAAAGCCAGATAACAGAGCGCATGGATGAACCACACGGGCGACGTAATCGAGGCCGTGACTTCATTAGTTTGGGGCTTCATCCATCATGTCCTTCGTCCAAGGGTCGATATAGCAGTGATATAACATGATGTTAATTCAATTACAATTTAGTTTGATACACACTATATACACTCACTGAATGCTTTTTTATGATGCTATATTTTTTTAACATACTGGATTACCCCTAAATTCAAATGATGTGTGTTTGTCTGATGTATGTCTTATTGCTCACACATAGCTTATGGCGCTGGTCCTATTCATTCCTGAATGAATATTGAACAGATAAATAAAAAACAGAAAAGGAAACAGTATTTCCAAATTCAGCTGTATTATTTGGCAGGTGTTGACAACATACTGATGCTCTGCTGTATTTGGAGTTTTGAAAAACGTGATTACAGATTGGGTAAAAACATGTTGACAGCAGGAAATACCTGTAGATCTATGCATCTGCAACAGGTGATTAACGGTGGAAGGAATAGGAGGTCTGCAATTAAAATGTTTTTAATTTGATGTCGTTCCGATTTGAACCAGGGACAACTGACATCGTTCATCACCTAGTTTAATTAGAGTAGCCTAGTCCTTAATTGAAGAATGTTTTGTTGGTGTGTAAAACACATACTGGTTTTTGTGAGGTGGACTGATGGTTTGATAAAATTATATTGGCCTGGATGTTATTTTACATTAGTGTAATTCTATATATTCAACTTTTATAATTTTCTATTGTTGTTGTCTGTATAATGTGTGTACTGAATGTGTGTGTGTGTGTGTTTGTGTATCATTTGATTGCTATCAATGTATGTATCTTTGAAGTGGTCTTCTGTTTGCAGTGTAGCTGGCTTGTCTTTGTCCTCCTCCTTCTCTCTCTCTGTGTGTGTGTGTGTGTGTATGTGTGTGTGTGCGCGTGTGTGCGTGTGTGTTGGTGCACTCGTATATCAGTGGTGGCCGAGCGGCGGAGTAGGAAGCCCGGGGTCACTCATTCAGGAAACTCCTGGGCAGCCTGCGATCCTGCACTGATAAGTGGCGCCAAAGAGGTGATCTCATCATCTTTGGATGCGGCCCATTTTGCTCTCAATCCACCGCCAACCCCTCCCTCCCTCCCTCTATCCCTCTCTCCATCCCTCGCTTGCTCGCTCGCTCTTTCCGCCTGGCTCCTCTTTCTCTCACACTCTCTCTTCATCTCTTTCACTCTCTCCTCCCTCACTCTCATTCCTTCCCTCTCTCACATTAACCAGCTCTCTCTCTCCCTTGCACACACACACAAACACAGTACTGCCTTATTTTCTCACTCTCTCCTTCTCTCACACTTTCCATTTCTCTCCTTTTCTCGCTCTTCTTCACTCTTCTCTCTCTCTACAACTCACTCAATACTGTATGTCCCTTTCTCTTCCACTTTCACAGTCTCACTCTTTCTTCGATGTCTCTATCAGTTCTTTGCACCCTCTGTTCTAGGTCCTCTCCACAAAAATTCCAGACATCCCCTTGCAAAAATTGCCCAAACTAGTAAACAACATGGGGGTGTTAGGCTGACTAGGAACAGTCATCTTCAGTTCCGGGCCGTTATGTGAGAAACTAGGATGCGTGTGTGTTTGTGTGTGTGTGTTTGTGCATGTGTGTTTGTGTGTGTGTGTATGGCTGTGTATGTGCGAGCCATGTGCAATTGATGTGGGTCAAAAACTGCACTTGTGTGTGCGTGTTTGTGTAAATGTGTATAGACCGTCGTGATGCATGTGTGTAACTGTGTGCGTGTGCATTGTGTGCATCAGCAATGGCCATCTGTCGCCGGCTGACAGGATTGTTTTGACGGTGGATGTGTGGCTCCTTACTCTAGTCCTCTCACAGTAGGATAATTCTCTCCAAGCGTGCGTATGTAAGTGTGTGTCGTGTGTGTGTGTGTGTGTGTGTGTGTGTGTGGGCACTCCTTCTAAAAAGAATTTGCTGGCCACCCATCTATTCATCTCTGCACTGCTGCACACCAACTTTATTTTGTCTGCATTCTCCAATTCTCTCCCTCTATGATTCTCTTTCTCCATCCTTTCTTCCTCCTCCTCCTCCCTTCCCCCTCTGTGCCGCTGTTTAACAGTACCGTAAACATCACACCAACATGCCCCCATCCAATCCCCACCCACACTCACACCCACACATATGCACCAATATGCACACACACACACACACACACACACACCTCCTCAGCACCGTGCTTTGCCACCCACTGCTGTACCCATCGCTCAGGACACAAGCTTCATCCAAACAGATGCTCTAACGGAAGAACGTGTGTCTCTCTCTCTGTGTGTGAGTGTGTATGTGTGTGTGCATGCCTTGGACTGATTTGAGCTGGAACATGAGCACAGCACAGGCTCATTGAGCTTTTGAGCTTCTCACACATCCTCTTGAACACCTACTTTGGAAACACTTTATGGCAAGGACACATCAAGGATACATATTGGTTTATTTTATGCCATTTTCTCCTACATCTTTAAGTCATAGTATTCTTCTTGATCCTTTATGTGCCATCAATCTTGATATTCATGAACACTGTTATTAAAATAATCTCCAATTAGAGAATGAATAATTATTCTTCTTCATTATAAATAGTTCATAAGAAATTATATGCATGTCACACTCACACACACACACACACACATCATATCACAATGCTTTATCAAGTTATATGGCATGTTTATCCCGTGTTCCCTCCAAGGTATTTATTGTGTGGCCAGCTCTTTGGTTTTTCATTTTTCTAATGCCACGCTTGTCATCACATCTGATGGTAATTTGTGTCCGACGACACCAAGTCTGATCTCCTTAACTGGTTTCACATGAGCCGTCATTTCCAGGCAGCGGCAGGAATGTCTGCGCTGCACTGCTGAACTGGAGGTTGTTTACTCTGGGACTCTGCACTGGTGTGCAGAACCAAGGAGCCCTGGTGCAACACCCCATCAACTGTACCGTCTGGGGCGCTCAAGTCCAGTTCTATAAAACTCAGGATCAGTTCTATTCAGTTACACAGACTTATCTCTTCACTGGGTCCAACATCTAGCCAACTACACACATAGAGGCAAGGAATGAAGTGCACTTCAATAGTATAGAGAAGTAGAGTTCTTTATAGGCCTTTCTGTCTCTTACTGGATACTGGATAAAGCTCCTGTACCACTTTGGCCTTACTTTAGTCTGTACATGATGAACAGCAATAGTTATGTCAATGAAAACAACCTTTAATTTATGTCAGAGCTCCTCAGATGCATTGTATGCATAGGGGAGAGCTCATAGAAAAATGACCCTTTCAATTACATTTTTTCATGCTAGTTTTACATCCCAAAATTCACATCACACCACATCATGGCAATTAGCAGCACTGTGAGTGAAACAAAAATGTACTCTGATTTTTACACAGTGTATTTTCTGTTGAAAAGGCATGGTGCTTTGAATGAAAGTATTTACTACATTTTTATACCCTGTAATCATGTCTCTCCATTAAAAATATATTATTTAAAAAACACACTGAAAATGTTGAAGGCTGAATTAACTGGACTGAATAGACTTAAGCAGTAAGTGGTGGGATAGCACACACAGACACACTCAAGCACACACACACACACACACACACACACCTGCTGCCCTTGGGCTTTCCTTGTTTCCTTATTCTGTGCTGTGCTGGCCAAGGTGGTATTGAGATAAGAATAATTCAGAGAAAGACACATAGAAGTAAACAAACATACACACAGACACGCACACACAAATGGATCAGCTCCTCAGTGTCCTTTAAGCTGCAGCTGAAGACTCTCCAGAGCGTTCTCCCCTGCAACCAGCTGGACAGGGGGTGGGGAAGGACGATCGCTTGTCTGAGCGGCTGGCTGCACTGTACACCCACCCCTGCACACACACACACACACACACACAGTGTATACACTAAAATGAACATTATACACATAGAAATACATATATGTGTTGTGATGACCAGCTCTCTAACACACGCTAAACATGCACACACATACACACACACAGATCTCTACGGGCTCTGTGGACGCTCCACAGACGCCCAGCCTGTTTCCTACCATCTGTTTGCACAGGCACCCCTCCTCTCCACCCACCATCTCTTCCACCACCCGCCACTTCCATCCCCCCCCTGCCCTACGCTGAAGGAGAGGCGGCTGGGAGGCAGCCACCTTGCTGGGCCTGCTGTGGCGCTACAGCCTGCTGGAGGTGTGATTGGGACGGAGGAAGCGAGACAAACACCAAACGCCACCCTGCTGGGCCGAGCTGCTGTCCAAGGGACATTATCCTCGATGTGTGTGTGTGTGTGTGTTGCCTGTGGTAGCTGAAGAACCCTGGGCGGCAAATACAGTATTGCATTGCATTTGATGTGTGTTACATCAGACTTGGGTGTAAAGCCTTGAAATATCCAGACTGTTTTTGTTTGTTTTGGTTTGGCTGGACTGCTGCTGTGCTTGTTACATGAAGGAAGTGCTTTAAGTCTATTGTAAATTCAATGAAAAAGCTTTATTCTGTATTAAAAGCATTATTCTGTGTCCAAAGTTTTGTTCCTCTTTTGCCCTGAAGTTGAGTGCGAGCTAGCCAGCAGAATGTTAAGCACTGTACACTCAAAGCGTGAAGAGAGTGATGAAATGATGTTGTTTGCAGTCACAAGAAGTCAATAAGTTAACGTGGGCTCTTATGTTTTCCTTCTTTATTTTATTTTTAGTCACTCCTCTGTCTTTCTCCCTGTCTCTCATTTCTAAGTGCGGCACTCTGATGTGGTCTCCTTTAAGGTTTGTTTTTTTTTGTCTGTTTTGTTCCAAATGGGGCGCGTTTGACAGTGGCACATCTGTCTCTGGAAGGTTAAAAGCTCAAGGTCTGTAACACTAGACGCCTCTCATTTCGTCTCCACATGGCTTTAACATGGATCCCGTGCCATGACCGGACCTCGGACACAGCACCAGGCACCAGTTGGAAGGGGTAGGTGTGTGTGTGTGTATGTGCGTGTGTGAGGGTGTGGTGGGATTTAGGGTGGAGGGGGGCAAAAAGCACTCTGAGAGGTTGACCACTGTGCATTAGCCAGGCTTGACGTATCTGTCATGCTGTAACTCAAAGCCCCTTCCTGAAAAGATGCCCCCTTCTCCCCCTCTGCCCCTCCTTCTTGCTCTCTCTCTCACTCTCTTTCTCTCAAGCTCTCTCTCTCTCTTTCATGCTCTCTTTCTTTTCATGCTGAGACCATGGGTAAGTGGGCCATGCATATCCTGTGTTGGCCGAAAACTAATAATACGGCTAATGCTAATGACCAACTGGGGAGCGACAGGCTAGAGGCAGCGAAATCAAGCCCCCAGACTGCTGTCTGGCTCGGGAGGGGTAGGGACGTACTAGGGGGTGTGGGGGTAAGGGTGCAGAATTGAATTTCGAAGGGGAGTGGGAAGTTATAGGTGGCTTGGATAAGCGCTGGTGATGGGTGTTATGAATCTGTGTGTAGAGCTCTAAAAGAAATATATATGGGGATGGGGTGCAGAATCAAATTGGGAGGGAGAGTAAAGGGTAGTGGGTAGTTTGGAGAAACAATGATGTTGTGATGTGTGTTCTGCGTTTGGATGTAGAGCTCCAAAAAATTAACGACGTGCGGGTGCACTGTGGAGTCAGGAGAGAGAGAGAGAGATGGGGAGAGACAAAGAGAAAAGAGAAACCAACAGTGCCTCTGAAAATAGAAAACTGACCCAGTCTGCAGAAAATTGCAGAAAGTGTGAGACAAGGTCATTAATCCGAAGGGCCATAAATAGATGCCTTTGATGTAAATACACCCATAGATTTTCATGACTTCAAATAAAGGAAATGGAAAAAAACTCACCTTCCTTCATCTAAAACAAGGGAATATCATTAGTCCTTGTATGAAGCCCATCTTTTGCTAAGTATACAGACAAAACAGTAAGTCTATTGGATATTAACTTAGACACTACACTGATTATGTTCACATCCCATCCTCTAGAGGATGTTGGCTCTCCTAGTTGCCACACCATAGGCTTTTAAGATGCCCAAAAGAAGACATAGGGGTGCGGTCACATTTAGGAAGTCAAAGAGCACGTTAAAGGCTAACACTGTGTCTTAACAAGCGATGTGACTGAATATGTGCAACAAAATCAGACTGATTACTCTATGTTCTGTTGGACTGTACTAACTAAATGCGACTAGAAGCAGTGCGACAGAAGGTCACTTGCAGCTAGGACATAAGATCATTATCTTAGAGCTGGGAGAATGTGTGCTTTCTGGACGCGACGTGCATGGGAGCTGTACTTGGATTGCTGGGCCATGATTCCCTACAACCCACTTCCGCAACTCTCCCAACTTCCAAATCAGGAGTTCAGCTAATGTATGCTGTCACCTGCTACCCTCTTTGTGAGCTTCCAGATTAGTGGCATGTAAGTGAACGTTTGTGTGTAGTTGATGTTGCGTATCACAAATTTGTAGCCTTGTTGAGCATCTGTGTAGCAAATTCAGCACACGGTTCTGTGGACCCTTCACCA
>JAGFZM010001953.1:69272-83977 GCA_017657215.1 Limnothrissa miodon
CGCAGGCAACTACTTAGACAGCCCTGCGTGACGTCAGAAAGTCTATATATTGACTGCGCTTACGCTTCAGGTCCTCTTTGCCTTTTTCACCTCGCCTACTGCGTGTGTGTTTCTGAGTCAATCTTCGTTTGGTTTTGCAAATAATTCTAAAAACCAACGGCTTTTGTCAAAGCCCACCACAACAGCTTTTTTCAAAGCTCTCCGAGGGATTCCGTCTTGCTCAAAGTGCTCACACCGGTCCCTAACTTCTGGTACCTCGAGACGCAAGATGGCTACTCGTTGCTGTACCGACTGTGATCGTCCCATGTCTGCTTCATTTGCATGGGGAGTGAGCATGCTATGCTAGCCTTCTCGCAGCCTGATCTCTGCTCAGCCTGTGAACGCCTCTCCCTCGCTGCTATTGCCAATCGAGCGGCATTTTGCGGCCAGGGGCGGCTTCCACCCCCGTTGGCATCAGTGCTCCTCCTGCCCGCCAGTTGGCCGAGCTTCCCCCGGCGTCCTCGTACCCGGATGGGCTACTCGGCCGGTCTTCGGTGGCTACTCGGCCGTTAGCTTCTCAGCGGCTAGTCTGCTACCGGCTCGCCAGCCACGTGTGAGCGCCGATGGGTTTCACACACGGTCGGCTTGCCCTCAGCCCCCACGCTACGACGGGTCGCTGCCATGTCAGTCGAACGCTCTCCAGCTTTGCGGGCAGCCTCAGTCACCGACCTCGGCCCCCATAGTGCCACTCGGGGGCAGCATAGCACTTTGTTTGTCCTTGCTGCCTCCTCACTCAGCCTCTCTGCTCAGGCAGAATTGGGCGATGTGCACAATGTCACGTTGGGTCCTTTCAACAGTGTTGAAGGGCTATCAACTGCAGTTCAGGTGGCCACCCCCGCCCTTCAGAGGTGTCCTAGAGTCAGTGGTGCCCCCCTCAAGGGCCCCTGCTCTCAGACAAGAGCTTCGCGATCTTTTGAGAAAGGGTGCTATTCAGCGCGTAGATCCGGAACTGGTGCGCGCAGGTCGTTACAGTACGTACATCCTGGTGCCCAAGAAGTCGGGCGCTTTTCGCCCAATTCTAGACCGCAGAGCACTCAATGCTTCGCTCAAACCTCTCACTTTTTCACATGCTCACGGGGCGTATGGTGGCGGAGTCAGTCCGCCAGGGGGATTACATGGTCACCATAGACCTTCAGGACGCCTATTTCCATATAGGCATAGTCCCGAGGCACAGGCGTTTTCTACGCTTTGCCTTCGAGGGCAGAGCTTACGAGTACACAGCCCTCCCCTTCGGTCTGTCTCTAGCACCTCGGTGCTTCACCAAGTGTGTGGAGGCGGCGATCGCTCCTCTACGTGCTTAGGGCATCAGACTCCTCAATTACTTGGACGACTGGATGCTGCTGGCAGATTCCAGACAGCTCTTGACGTCTCAGGTTCACACTGTACTGCGTCACCTGCACGATTTGGGCTTCTTAGTCAACCTGAAGAAGTGCATGCTCTCTCCCTCTCAGGAGGTCGAGTTCTTAGGCGTGAGGCTGAACTCACGCTCAATGAGAGCGACGCTCACTACGAAGAGGTTACAGGACGTCAGGGCGTGCCTACGCCACTTCAGACTAGGTGCCTGCGTTTCGGCCAGGCTGTGTCTCAGACTGACGAGCCTCCTGTGCGCCGCCGGCAGCGCTGTCCCACTCGGCCTTCTACACTTACGCCCGCTGCAGCTCGCCTTGGCGGAACTGGGTGTGTCCTCCAGGTCGAACCCCATCCGTCAGATACGCGTATCCAGACGCATGTGGCTAGCCCTCGCACATTGGCGCAGGCCGTCGTCCTTCACCAAAGGCGGGGCGCTTGGTGCTGTGACCAGACGCATGACGGTGACCACCGATGCGTCCAAGAGCGGCTGGGGCACCGTTTGTTGCGGTTGCCCCGCCAGAGGGACATGGGGTGCGGAGGAGAACACATTCTAGTGCGTACAGACAACACCACAGTTGTGGCTTATCTCAATCGCCAGGTCGGCACGCGCTCTCCGGACCTGTTTCGTCTGGCGTACAAGCTGCTCACCTGGGCCTCCCACCACTTCCTGTCAATCAGGGCAGCGCACTTGCCAGGTGTGCGCAACACAGGCGCGGACCTCCTCTCCAGGGGTGTTCCGCGTGCAACCGACTGGCGCCTCTGCCCAGCCGTGGTGCACAGCCTCTGGTCCTGCTTCGGGCGGGCACGAGTCGATCTTTTCGCCTCGAGCGAGAACACTCACTGCCCAGCGTGGTTTTCGCTGGAACAAGATGCGCCGCTAGGGTCAGACGCGCTGGCACACCCGTGGCCGCGGCGTCTACTCTACGCTTTTCTCCCACTTCCTCTGATGCGTCAGGTGTTGGCCAGGATCAGAGCAGGGGCTCACAGGGTGATTCTGATCGCCCCCCATTGGCCATCTCAGAGCTGGTTCTCGGATCTGGTCTCACTGCTGGACGGCCAGCCTTGGACCCTCCCAGTGCGGAGGGATCTCCTATCTCAGGCCCGCGGGTCGCTGTGGCACCCCAGGCCGGAGGCGTAGAGACTGACGGCTTGGCCCCTGAACGGGCGCATCTCCTAGAGCGCGGCCTGTCAGCCGCAGTTGTAGAGACTGTTCAGGCTGCTAAAGCTACGTCCACTAGGTCGTTGTATACACTAAGTGGCGTGTGTTCAGCACATGGTGCAGAGACAGAGGCTGTGATCCTCTAGTCTGCCCTATTGGCGAGGTGCTTGCGTTTCTGCAACACCTGTTTGATCAGGGTCGTACACCCTTTACTCTGAAGGTGTATCTTGCAGCTATTTCAGCATGCCATGTTGGCTATGCTGGCGTTTCCCCAGGCGCACACACCCTTGTGTCGCGCTTCATGAAGGGCGTCAGGCGGCTTCGCCCCTCTTCCACACGTTCGGTCCCTACTTGGGACCTGGCTACTGTCCTACGCGGACTGGCTCTTACGCCCTTTGACCCTCTGTCGAGTGCCAGTCTAAAGATGCTTTCCCTTAAGACTGCGCTTCTGCTCGCCCTGGTCTCGGTGAAGCGAGTTAGCGACCTGACTGCTCTGTCAGTCAGTCCCGACTGTCTTGAGTTCACGCAAGATGACGCGCGGGTGACGCTGCGACCGAATCCCTTTTCTCGCCCTAAAGTGTTGTCTACTGACCCTCGTTCGAGGGTTATAGAGCTCTCAGCCCTGCCTGAGATGGGAGGTTCTGTGCCCGTCACTCTGTGCCCGGTCAGAGCGCTTCGAGCCTACTTGACGCGTACGCAGAGCATCAGGAAAACGAACCAGTTGTTCATCTGCCACGGTGAACGCACCAAGGGTCAGGCCTTGTCTACCCAATGCATGTCGCATTGGCTTACTGAGGCCATACGTCTGGCATGTGAGGCGGCAGGTGTTCCTCCGCCTGTGCATGTCAGGGCGCACTCCACCCTTGGAGTGGCGGCTTCTTGGGCCTTCTGGAAAGGCGTCCCCATGCAGGATATCTGCCTGAGCGCGTCGTGGGCCTCAGGCAACACCTTTGCGCGTTTTTACGCATTGGACGTCACCAGGCCGGGTGTAGCAGAGAGTGTTCTCTCTGGGCCCGGCGGCGGTCCTATGGGTCTTCCCACCTCGGGCTCCTCGGTGTAGGGCTCTTGAGGCTTGATTGTAGTGATCCATTCGTACGTTTCGGCTTCGAAACGAAAGAGAACATTACGGATACTAACGTATCCTCGGTTCTCTGAGTGAGAAGCCGAAACGTACGCTTCGGGCCTCAAGTTGCCGACGCTGGCGAGCTTGGCAAAGAGGACCTGAAGCGTAAGTGCAGTCAATATATAGACTTTCTGACGTCACGCAGGGCTGTCTAAGTAGTTGCCTGTGCGCGTCAGAGCGCTTATTGCCCTTTTTTCAAAGGGTTGGTTAAAATTTACTTCTGAAAAAGTAGGAGATGATAGGCATCATCCATTCGTACGTTTCGGCTTCTCTCTCAGAGAACTGAGGATACGTTAGTATCCGTAACGTTTTTGTATCTGTACATATGTTATGTATGTGTGTATGTGTGTTTGAATGTTTGAATCTTTGCATATGTGCATGTTATGTTTGTGTGTGTGTGTGTGTGTGTATGTATATATGTGTGTGTGTGGGTGTTGGTGATCTCCAGTCCCTGCAGTGCTTAAGGGTGTTTCTGCGGTGGCTTCCTAAAAAGAGTTTTCTCACAGTCACTCCATTCCAGCCCATGGCCATAAACAGCCTCTTCAGGTTTCCCCTTCAAGACACCATCACATGTGACTGGGATTTGCTGCGGTCGCGGCCAAATTAGTGCCGGGGACAAGTGTGTGTGTGTGTGTGTGTGTGTGTGTGTGCTGGTGTGAGAGCAAGAGCTTATGTGTGTGTGAAAACGCACATGCGCTGGCACGAAGGGGTGTTTGTGTGTTTGTGTTCTGAGATAGAGTGCATGTCAAACAGATAGTTGGACACTGCGCATGTACAGTCCGTGGAAATTATAAAATCTGTTTGTCCACATTTGTGTGTGTGTGTGTGTGTGCGTGTGCATGCATTGTAATCCCAAACCCAAAGCTTCCTCCCCACAGGCCTGTAAACAGTCTAGTCCGTGGCTATTTGCCTATGGCCCACATCTGAAGTGAAGTGTGTCAGACGTGCTCATGCATAGACACACACACTCACGCGCTATCCCACCTCCCTATGTACTGTTGACAGACACTTTGAGACCCCTACTTGCATTAATTGTGCCTTGTCTAAGTCTTATCTAAAGTGGAGGGATTACATTTAATGGCTGAGTTCAGTCACACACACACACACACACACACACTGTTGCGCTTCTTCTCTTCCACAATGCATTAGTGTGCACACATTACATGCAACATTCTTGAGTTTATTCTTCCCAATATCTTAAAGCAAAACACTGGTATTGATTGTAGACTGTATTTTTTGCATGGCCATGAAAACATGCAAAGACAAAACGACATTGAAAGCTGCCTTCATAAGTCTGACCATTATTCATAGTTTTATCCTAACGGCTTTTAGTAAGTGAGTCCTGGAAACTCAGGTAGATGCATTCAAAACATTAAAAAAAACATTGGCACAACATTGAATGAGACTTCTGGCACTATACACATGAACTTCAGCATAGAGAACACAAACTCTGTTTTTCTTTTCTTTCCCTCCACTGTTTTCAGCTCCACGGTGTAAGCAACCAAACACACACACACACATACACATACACACACACACACACACACACACAGTTGGATGGATTCAACACCACTAAAGGTGAAGATCAATTCTTGGTAGGGTTCCAACTTGTGAGGGATCAAGGACAGAGGCTTGCTTTGTAGCAAGTTTCTCTCTCTCTGTGTGTGTGTGTGTGTGTGTGTGTGTGTGTGTTTCTCAGGTGTGGCCATAATAATCAATTAAGGACTACTATAGGAGCAAGGCGCAGACCTAATGATACAACTCACACACATTCCCTCTCTCAGACACACACACATACACACACACACACACACACACACACACACACACACACACACACACACACACACACAATGGCCATAGGGTAGGCTTGACAAAGCTAATCCCCTCTGCAGGCCTGTGTTGTGTGGTAAAGCCTGGGCCAGTAACCATTTGTGACACAGCACAGAGTTGGCTAGCTCTACTTGTGTATGTGTGTGGACATAAGCATGTGTGTTTACTGTAGGAGAGAGAGAGTAATTGTACTGTTTGTGTACTATATATTAGTCACATTTTCTAAATTGGACAAACCAATTAATTCAAAGCATTAAATCTTTCTCAATGGGGAAAAGACATAACCAGAAGATTTTTGGCTACTAGATAGATGTTTTAATGCTGTGTTTCACATAAATGCTGCATATTTACTTTATTTATTTATTGCATGCTTCCTTTGCCCACTCTGCCCTATGGTTCCTGCATTGGATGAAGCAATGCTTTTACTGTCAACAAACAAACTTGACGGTTCTCCATGCCTTTAACTTTCCACTGGACTGGGCCAATGTTAACTCTCTTGATGTTATATTTTTTTCTTATGACACTAGAAGCTCTATTTTACTTGCAAGAGTGGAGAGTGCAGAGTGGAGGTGCTCCCCTATGCGCCCGGCCCAGAGTTGTGCGATTGTAGCAAACATGTTTATCTGTTCGTACTGTATGAATCGCATCATAATTTGTAGGCTAGGCATTAAACATTAAAGTGTTCATAGAGAGGATCCTAGACCACTGCCAAAGTGGCAGCTGTTGCTGAGACCATGGGGACGTTACTGTAATAGTTCCTTTTTGGACACTACAGCTACCAGCCTGTTTCCTGTTCTTAAAGAATTACTCATGGGGAATATGTTTCTATGTTTTTGTTTGCATGTGTGTGTGTGTGTGTGTGTGTGTGTGTGTGTGCAATGTGGAAGAATCCCAATTTCAGAATAAAAGAAAGAAGAACCCTAATTTAACTCTCCTGTTCATTTCATGGTTACTTTAACTTACACTTTAACGTTTAACTTAAGGCGCAATATATTATCAAATATTATAGAGAAGTTTTGTGATCTATTTAAAACATTGGTGTAGTATTTATGACCTGTACGCCTCACTAATAGAGTCTATATCCCTAAGGGAAAGAATTTATTAGAAATCTGGTGGAGGTAAAGGTTAAAGGTCTTAAAGATCCTAAGAACTGGTTCACCTACTCCAGCTTTACTGTAAGGTGGAGAGTGGCTGTCATCATCTGTCTGCTACATACCATTCTTATTTGAAATCCCCCCCAAGGAGATTGAGAACTAATGAACCACTAATTATGAATGCCTGTAAGTAAGGCAGTAGCCTAGACTACAGATTGAGATTAAGACTCACTCCTTGGAGATGCAATCACATCTAACCGGGGGTAAAAGGAGGTTCATATTCTTGTTGGTGCCAATAGGTTGAAATTATATAGTACATTAGAAATCGTAGAAATCACATAAATTATTTTATTTTAATCGTAGAAATCACATACATTATTTTATACCTATACTTTAGTTGCATGTTACCTGAACCATTCCCACTACATGCTTTCTTTAAACCCCCATTGCCTGTCACCACTCCAACTTATGATAAAAATGGGTTGCTAATGTCATTGCAGTATTGACTACAGCAATGGCAGTCCTGAAACTTTTAGGTGGTACGCAGTACCAGATCACACCGGCCTACTTTCACCCAGCATCTAAGTGGGGCGAGGCATGGCACAAAGCATTATTTCATCTCAATGTGCCAATATCATTATATCAATATGACTTGAATTTCTTGCCCTGCTTTTTTTTTTTTTGCTTCATGTCAGCTGTCAGGGTGCCTTCAGGGAAGGAATCAGGCCTTCTCATGCTCCGAGCCTGGCTCTCTGGCTCTAATAGAGTTGTAATTAACTGACTGCGGTTGCCAGGGAGTATTCTTGGAACTCCCGGAATA
Source organism: Limnothrissa miodon (assembly GCA_017657215.1). Taxonomy (NCBI): domain Eukaryota; kingdom Metazoa; phylum Chordata; class Actinopteri; order Clupeiformes; family Clupeidae; genus Limnothrissa; species Limnothrissa miodon. The sequence continues at coordinate 76,691 of JAGFZM010001953.1, forward strand.
GGAATGAGGTGTTAAATGAGGAAGCGGTTGAACCCGGAGAAAGGAGGGAAGACGTTGCATGAAGATGGAAGCATGTATGTCAAACACATGCTCCAGTGAAACAGAAGAGCAGACATACTGAAATGCATAGCCATGTGTGTGTGTGTGTGAGTGTGTGTGTGTTTGTGTGTGTTGTTGGTGTTGGGGTGTGGAGAAGAGAAATGTAGTCTGCAATGACCTGAATGAACTTGTCTCAACCTTATTTTTATGATGCAGAGCCATATTCAAATAGTATAAAATAGGTCAGAATAATTTTATGGTGTACCACTTCATAGCCCATGTGTTTTACAGAGTGCTTACATAAGCAAGGAAGGCTAAAATGTAATCTATTAAGAAAGTCCATAGTACATTATATAAACTAACTGAAGCCTGGTCACAACCGAAGCCGATACATGGTCACAACATGGCCACTCTTAATATGTTATTAATAACTATGACATGCTCATTTTAGTTTTCGTGTGCTATGTGTCTGTCTTTGACAGTGTTGGAATCAACCAGTTTCATTTCAGCTGTTCTTTTCTAAACATCATGTAGTCATGAAAAAGGTGTTATTAAAAGTCGCACACCTCTGATAGAAACCATGATCATTTAAGATGTCCATTTAAGATATAGCATAATGAAGAAAGGGCTAAAGATATTGTGCAAAATATACAATCCCTGCATCCAACATCAGCCCAGAATAGAAAGTGTGTCGTTATTGCTAATTGTGGATTAATTAAGAATTAATTGCACACTAAGTACACACTGTGGCTTGGCATTTTGACCAGGAATACATTTGAAGGGGAGACTGAGTGAGCTGCACTTTCAACCACACAGTTCATCCCTGATGCCTTCCCTAGGGGAAGCCTTATATAATGGGAGAGATGGGGAGTGATGAAGCATTGGGCGCTCCCCTCCGGGCAAGGACAGGCATGGTGAGTCACTCCGTTTGCAGGGAGTGAAAGAAGGGACACGTATTTGTTGATCTACAAACCTGGCCGTACCTGTACACAAACACAGGCACATAGCACAACATCCAGACAAAAGGCCCCGCATGAATATGCAGTCATGGATGCAGCCATAGTAACATAAGCTTATATGTCATTAAACAGGCCATTCAACACTGAAAACACGACAATGGCAATAGCAAGTACAGGCTGTACTGTACATACAATTGTGAAAATGCTGTTTTAGTTATGTAATGCTTTGCAGTAGTGAAAAGACTGATCATGAACATTTTTTGTGTCAGTTTTAAATTGTATTTAAAACTGCTGGACATTGTACACAATTAGTGACCTATCAAATATGATGGGTGTCGGTGAAACCCAACCTAACATGGATCAAGGTCTTTAATATTGATATTTTGAACATCTGTTTTGCTTATTCTGTTTGTTTCCTACACAATCAAATACATTATAATGTTACATGTCTGTGAGTCTTGGATCTTCTGAGCTCCCCTATAGCCGACTTTTTTTCGCAACTTAAGTCGTTGCAACTTTTTTTTTTGTAACTTCTATCCAGCAATGATAACTTACATTTTCATTTTGCATGGTGATGAGGCAGGGAATCTGTAAGCCTGGTAAATTCACTAGATGTACACAAGGAGCCAAAAGAGTCATCACTTGTCCTACAATAAGTCACTTACAGTGACCACAATGCTGATGAATCAACCAAAAAACCGTGGATCACATGTAAATTTGTTAAGCTACAAGTTTTTGTATTTTTGTACAGTAAACTGAACTATGTAGGCTAATGACAGTTTTGATAGAGATAGACAAAAAGCCATGAATCCATCTTTTAAAAGAAGTGGCCTGAAAAGTTCTATTGATATTGATTTTTTGTCTGTGATATCCAAGTATTAGAAAGGACTTAAAGCCATGACGTCCAGAAAGTCTATTTGGAAGATGGATGGGACACAGGATACCAAAGTGGTAAACCTTCTCTTAGAGAAGCCATTCTGTTCTGTCATAAAAACAATCAATCCTGTGTAGTGTTTTATTGTGATGGTCCTGTTATTGGACAATTGTCCCTGTCTACAGCTGTAGCTCCATAGGGGAATATGTCTGCTGTTTTTTCAATTCAAACATCTGTTCCATTAAAAAAGTAAAGTAAAACAGAAGTGATGGCAGTTATTACCAGTCACCATGATCATACAGTAAAAACAAAGAAAAAAACAGGTTCAGTTTGTCTGAAGTGCAGCGAGAAAGTATGTGTGTTTGTAATAGAGCGAGCTAGAGTGTGTGTGTGTTTGTGCATGCCTTGAAGAGCCCTGAGCTTCTTAGTTTATATGCTAAAAGAGATGAAAATCATAGCATCAGGAGGCTAAATGATCCTGGCTGTGGTTTCCAATTACAGACAAGATCAAATAAGGAGAAGGGGAGGAAACGGAATCATTTCAAGAGCAAGAGCAATTATATCCACCTCAGACCAATGCAGCTTTCATTACCGGGTGTTATTAAGCTCTTGCTGTCCGTGGCATAAATCAAAGAACAAAACTGACTTCAATTAATGATACATCCAATGATACATACAGCCTCTGAAAAATGTAAGGATCCTAGTCTTAGTCTCCACAACATGGTTTCTCTCTTTCAGTATCTCTCTTTATATGTGTGTGAGCTTGCCTTTTATGTAATGTGTGTGAGCTTTTATGTGTGAAAAAATGATTCAGGAAAAAGTAAAAGAATTTGTAGCCCACATAGCTTTAGTATCTGTCCACAGTTTTTTTGCTAGTCTTTTTCTCTCAGATTAAAATGTTTCTCTCTCTCCCTGCCAGTTTCTTTTCCTCTCTTTCTTTGATTGATTTCCACAGTTTTTTGCTTTGGATGTGGGTGGCGCCTTTTTTAAACTCCCTGTTAGCACCTTTTCAATCCGTCATCTTGCCTTTAACTTTTCCCCAGCCTTTGTGCACTCCACCATGGGCAGTATGGCGTTCTCATGCGGCACGTAACTCTCTCCAGACAAAGAAGTGAAAGGAAGTCCAGGTACCTTCAGCACACACACAAACGAAGCTGTGTCAGTGTGTTCCTAAGCGATTATGAAAGGCACAGAAACATCAGTAGACTTACACAGGTCTCTGAGAAGAGTCGTTTCCATTCCATTCCATCCAGTCATCGCATTCATATTCTTCAGATGAGGTTTGGCCGTATTAGTTTTGAGGTCTTTATGCGCTTTTTGATGGTGCTAAGCGTTCTCCTTTGGAACCGTATCATATTCAATGACAGAGGATATTTATAACTGAAGCCTGAAGCCAAAAGCAAATGGTTCTGCAAGCAGAAGCAGAGAGAAGCCTGCTCTGGTGCTTTACTGTACTGTGCCTCCTGCCAAAGCACTTTTGGTTTTCTCACCTGTGCTGACTGCTCTAAGATCAGCAATATCCTTTCAAATATTTGGATTGCGTGCATCTGTACTGATCACAGATAAAAGACATCCTCATTCTGCAATTTCTTTATAATCATTTTCTCAAAGATTCTTAAGTAGGGGCACTAGCATGTTTCACTAAAGTGTCTATAGTATACTGTAAACACAGGGACCCAGGTTCAATTCTGGCCTGAGGTCAAATCAACACATTTGTGTTCATTTTTCAGACTTGTACTCTTTAAAAAAATAAAACAGTCTGTTTAATTTACTTTTGAATCAATTTACAACAGGTGACTATCAGAGAACACCGGGATGAAATCCTCCTCACTGATGACCACACACACTAAATTGGCAGGGTTGCTGAATTAAAAAGTTAAATATGTACTTTTTATCTTATATTTATTTAAAAATGTAATTAAGGGGAAATCTGACAGCATTAAACAGAAAGGCTAACAATGTAACTTATTCATTGTTCCACTCTTCTTTTTGCATTATAGCATAATTCTTAGGGTTTTAGACCCCAGATTTGTGTCGGAAATGTAAATGAAAATAAAAAACTGTACAGAACATGTTTGAACACTTGGCATGTGAATGCTGTCCTTGTTTGATTCTGACACAGTCAGAAAATAACTCCCTTAAACATGGCTTAACCTGGCTCAACGTGACATCAAGCAACCTTGTCCGACTACTTGTGCGTGAGTGAGTGAGTGTGTGTGTGTGTGTGTGTGCTTGGATTAGCGACGTCCCTCCCTTACCTCTCCTTCCGATGCAATCAGGCCATAGTGTGTAATTTCTGTTTTCTTCCTCCACTTGTTAATTTGTCACAAACTGCTTTGGCCAAAGTCAAAATTCCCTGGCCCAGGGCCTCTGCTTTCCACCAGGCGGAGATAAGAATGTCATCTGTTTTCACTCCAAAGCTCTTGGCACCAACTCAGCATTGGCAGTGCATTAAGCACCCTTGTCCCCCCCCCCCCCCCCCACACCCACACACACACACACAGCCCTTATGTGGACCGAAAGGGTGGATGGCTGTGGCCGTGGAGGCCCCTGGGGCATGGACTCTGGCTAATCTCATTATCCCACATCCCACATCAATACGAAGTGACAGCCAGCCAGGGGCATGAATATAATCACTCCGTCCCCCACTCAGATCACTTCTCTCCTCGTCCTGGTAGGTAGGGTTGCCAGGCCGGTGGCTGTGGCTGTGTGGATCTTCCAAATAATGGGGAGTGAATCTCATACACACACACACACACACACACACACACATTCTGAAACACACGACTCAACCCCAACACTTTTATACGTGTACACTCACACACAAACACACCTGGAGGCTTTAATGTTCACCTCCATGTACACACAAGAACACACCTGTGTACACACACATTCATCGTGGCCTGGAAACAGTCCCATTAATATGTGGACCATTGAGGAGACCTGCACTGCTGATGGATGTCGTCAAGCATGTCACAGATATCAGCCCTCTCAGATACACACACACACACACACACACACACACAAAATACACAAATTTCGTGTCAGTCGTCCGTTTGCTGGCTGACCTGCCGTTCCGCTGCTGTCGTGGGCCCGTTTGAACGCATCGCCGCCAAGATTCCGTTCCCATTCGTGCTCAGGAAGTGCAAACAGGGGCTGTGTTTACAAACCATCAAAAGCCGAGGATTCATCATGGCCAACGAGGCAGTTGGGCCTGTTTGTTCTGCTATTCTTCTTCCATTGCCTGAGCGGACACTTCTAGAACAAACTTCTTCCTTTTTAACACCCAGTGCTGCACTGCAGCTGAACCCTGCACCCACCCTTATGAGAAAACTGGGACACGAGTAACATGGTCACGCTAGTGTTGGAAGAAAGAGAGGACTCAAGGCTTACTTACACAGATCTTTTCCAATGGGAACGAGAGACTCATGCTGTAATTCCCTATTCCTCAGCCATAAACCACCAAGAGTATTTCTTCTCAACAGCAATCCATACTAACCCCACGACTGGAAATAGCTTACTGCTGCATGAAATGGTCACCAGTGGCCTTTATAATGGATCTCCAGTTTCCGTGTGTATCTCTAAGCACCAGTAGATTAGTTATGTGCTCTCCCTGAAAGGTGATTCTTTTTGCACATAATTCCGGACTGGTATATTTTTCCGAATGCATGCTGGGGACTATCCACACACACGCACACATACTGTACACACACACGCAAACACATGCTTATGCACAAACCCACACATGCAGACGCACACACCTCATGTGTTGCGGTTCGGTGTCAGCTCACAATCTGGGGTCAGAGGTCACGGGTTTCCTTACACTGGGGTGAGTTCCCTCGGTCTGCTATGGCAACACAAGAGGTCACGGATCCCAGCTGGAACCAAGGCCTCTAGAGCATCCCATTCCCAAACCTTCTGCTGTCGTCAACACCTCTGCTAAACACACACACAGTCACATAACATGATCCCTGAGGACATCTGGTTGACCCATAACCCCCATGTTTAAAATATGGTCATGATGATTGGCCTTACACCACTGAAGCATTCGTCAGTCACTGAGCCTTACAATTCTGTCTTCAGCAGTCTTGTCACTGATGATCAGTGGATAACACATAACATAGATGTCTTTCACGTAAAAAAATGTATTGGCAGCTAACACTTACTGAATGGACACTTTCAATTTATTTTTGCTCATGTTAGCAGTTTGTTTACAATTCTGACATTTCTAGTACTTTTTCTCACAAACAGCACTCAGCTGCTTCGAACATCAAGGGGTATGAATAGATTCACACCTGATTTCTCCTTTAAGAGGAGGTGGCAAGAGATGGCACAAACACAGCAATGGCTTTTTCCCACTGCACAGATGGGAACTCAGACTCAGTATCTTGTTTTAAATGTGTCCTCATTGTGCAGGATTGCAGTGCCAATTTGAAGCTAATATGAAGGCTACATCAAACATATATACATATATTGCTGTCCTAATCTGATATTACTTCTTAATTAGTTTATCTGTATTTATATGTTTATAAAGAACTGAATTACTAATCAAATATCTTGCGGAAAGGAAATCATCATGCTTCCAGTGTCCCAAATTACCAACGCTATATCCAAACCCCGTAGATAGCACACTGACACACACTCTTTAGATAGCTCACACACACACACACACACACAATACACACACATGCATTGCACTGGGCAGTGCTATCTTGCTCAGTAAGTAACACACACACACACATACACACACTCACACAAGCACACACACACACGCACACACACACATTGCACTGTGCAGTGCTATCTTCCTCGGTAAGTAAATGCTATTTTCTCTCATTGCCTGCAGTCATGTGTTGGCACAGCCTGCATGGCCTTCAGGGGTTCTTTGCCTCTCTGTACCGCTGTCTTCCTCTCTCCTCCTCCTCTTCTTTGTCTTTTTCTACCTCCTCATGGGCTTGTCTTGCCCCCTCTGGTGGTGCAACACAACCAGCACAGCGCATATGTGAGTCAGTCGGGGTTTTATCTAACAAAAACCCTGGGGCTTTGAAAGTAGGCCTACACACTAAGGCAGAACAGTGCATCATACCACACCAGAATGTGTAAGCCACTAAATGTCTGTGTGTGTGTGCATGTGTTTATGTGAGGAAGAGGAAGGCAGGGGGGAAGAGGGATGGAATGTGTGTATGTGTGTGTGTGTGGACTCCTCAAGTGCTTATTACAATCTGTGAAAAAACATGAATTGTCTGTTTCTTTATTTAAAAATGTGCTTGATAATGGCTGTGTTTGATAACAGTTCTGGCACACAAGATAACCTTCAATTCAGAGTTGGAAATGACGCTGATTCTCACTGCCGCTCACCGATGGACTAACACACACACACACACACACACACACACACACACACACACACACACA
>JAGFZM010001953.1:83987-94125 GCA_017657215.1 Limnothrissa miodon
ACACACACACACACACACACACACACACACACACACACACACACACATACACACACACACAGGTGTGCCCATTTTATAAATATCTCCCACACACAAAAGAAATAGTGTATTCAGTATACAATAACCTCAATTACTCTACACACAAAACACATACTCTTTCACAAACACACACACGCACATAAGATGTTTTCTCTCTCTTTTCCTGCTCTTTCTCTAAAACGAGCCATTAACAAGGCACATATTGCTTGGCCGTTTTTCTTCTTCAGATTGCGCAAGACACCGCAAGCTGAAATTAAAGCAGCCAAAATTTTTTATATTTAGGAAACGTGTCCAAACCTGTTTCTGTAGTACATGTGCTTCCTTAATCAATTGTAGACGTTTCAAACAGAGTTTGGTGTATCACCTGACCCATTATGAATATGTTTTTTTTGTTGTTTTATTCATTTTTATTATTTTTTGTTTGTATGTTTAGAGCTAGGCTGTGGCACAACTGGTTCACATGACAGAAAGGAGTAAAGATGGCTTTTGATTTAAAGAAATAAACCCCGCCCCCCCCCCCCCCCCCCACACACACACACATACACACACACCACCATCAACCATTACGAAAACAAAACACAACCAAACACTGACAGATCAAATGGGCTACTAAGGCAACAATAAAATGTGGTATGAAGTGTGGTATGATCCTCTAGTTCTAGTGATATGTCACAGCTATTAAACTATGTGGCATAACCCCTTTGATCATTTTCATCAAAAATACATTTTACTTCGACCCATCACTATTTAATTTTGGCTGTTTAAAATGAGTAGCAGTGGCCTTCAGCTGGCCCAGGGCCCAGTTTCCATGGAAAATCGGGTCCGGTTACTGACAAGGAGCCATGGCTGGTTTGAGAGCAAAACAGTTGTTCTCTCAGACTCAAGTGTTTGGTCAAGTTTCTGTAGAAGTTTCTGGACGTGCTTGATGCTTGGAGTGTGTGTGTGTGTGTGTGTGTGTGTGTGGTGATAGTTTTGGTCCTAATCAATTGTTACAACCACACATCTTTTTTTCTGTGTTGATTCATGATTTCTTTTTCTTTTTTGTCCAAAATTATCATTTCTACACTACAGGTGGTGATCGATTTGTCTGGTAGAGGTCCTCGTCATTTGTTAGGATCACACATCTTTTTCTGTTTTGATTCAGGTTTCTGTTTTGATTCTGATTAGATTTTTTTCCCCACAAAATCAAAAATCTTCAGCCACACATCCTTAATCATAGTCCCATAGATGTTTGCATGCACACTAATAGTCTACTAATAGTCACTAACTTGCTACACTTCTTGTTTACGTGGTTTTAATTCAGTGACTTAAACAGCTGCATTTACACATAGACATAGACTGTATACTATAGATAGACTCGATGTCTCTGAATGACTCAAAGACTCTCGTCACCGCACCACCAACAATGACAGATATCCATCAGCATCGGACAAAGGGTTATCTGATTGGCTGATTAGCTTGCTTTTGCTGCAAATGAGATTCCCATTTAGGCCCTTCAGTTTATAGTTACACGCAGTCTTTGGTTAGAAAATGTCTTATACATTATAGTGTTCTATACTGTACACTGCTGTTCAATATATCCTAGCCGGTGCTTTGAAGTCTGAAGTCAGTTTGATGTAAGATCTGCAGTTAGACACCTGGCACATATCCCTCTCAACATGTCTGCATTATTTCATTAGCTGCATTAATGATTTAACAAACACTAAATTCTTCCTACAATGTAAAATTAGCTTACAAATCTAAACATGGCCTTGTGGTAGCAAATGGTTTTTGCTCTAGAGTGTGTCTAGAAACAAACCAAAGCACTTCACTAGTTTTTTGACCAATCACATCTTAACTAGCACTTCACTAGTTGTTTGGACCAATCACAATTGAACTAGCGCTTTGTTAGTTTTTTAGACCAATCACATCTTCAGTAGCGCTTCACTAGTTTTTATTTAGACCAATCACATCTCTCTATCTCTCCGGAGAGTCGCCTAGATGTACTCTTGTGGTACTGTAGCTTATCAGGCTCCCTATTGTGGAGAGGCAGTTTGAAAGACACCCACTGTTTCTGACCCTCAGTTTAGGACTTTCTGTCATATATCAGAGATCAAAGATTTTAAAGTTTGTGAAATCTTATCTGAGAAGAAACAGGTGAATAACTAGTCACATGTAAAAAGTTGAGATTATTCTTACGGAGGGGTCTGACATCTTTATGGGCCTCCCAGAGGATCTCTGTGTAATCTGCATGCTTGCTGTGTAATTGAATTACCATTTGAGTAAATCTGTCACAGGGAATGCAGTGATGACCTGACTTTGACCCCTCTACTCCCGGTTGTGCCGTTCACACACACACTCACACACACACACACACAGTTAAAATAATAACAGCTAGTTGCTGTGGTACATTTGTGCCAGCGGCAAGGAACCTATTTGGAATGACTGTGGAGGGAGAATCTCTCTCTCTGCCTCTCTATCTCTCTCTGTCTCTGTGTTTGTGTGTGTGAGGAGACTGAGGTGGTGACAGATGAGATGAATATAAGAAGCTTACTGATTCTTACAGCTCACAGATGACACCCCCCTTCCGCATGCACACAGACACACACACACCACAAATTCCATCTGGCACCACACTAGGAGTTAAGAGATTTAAAGAACGTTGTTGAATACACATTGAATTATAAGAACTGATTTTGTGAACAGAATCCACACAGGTCACACACACACACACACACACACACACACACACACACACACACACACTTGTCTCTTAAATCTTCTTCACCTCTGAACCTGTGATTTAGTTTGGAGACACGATGCCTTAATTTGAGCCCTCAGTGATGTAAGAGTGTCTGAAGGCTATGTTGTGGTCAGGTTTATTGCATGAATGAGAACGTATGTATAGTCTAATAAGGGTGAGAGAAAGCGTATGATGCTAGATTAAATGCAGAGGCATAAAGTTGGTCTTTACACTGACAAATAAAATCATCATTGTAATGTCTGAACATTATGCATGTATAATGTTTATAATGTTTGAACATTTTGCATGTAGAATGTTTATAATGTTTGAACATTATCAGTTTAATTGGTTTCATTTGAGATAGATCAGTGTCAGTTGGGTTGTTGTTACAGTTGATATTGTTTATGATATTGTTTATCAGATTGCCCTCGTTTGCTGTTGAGAGCTTTGTTATGCAAACATGAAGGGGTGCTGTCACTCTTGACGTGACATCATAATTTAATATGATTGATCTATTCAGTGCCTTAATTAGAGGTTTAATCTAGTTTATATAAACATCGTAATGAGGTTCTAAGATTAAATGTAGCTAATATGAAAATGGTCTGCAAATGCCAGACCCAATTAACAGTAAATTATAATTAGGCCAATTAGAGAGCTCAGAGAGACACCCCAGCGAATGATGAAGCAAGTATTGGGTAATTGGCACAAAAAAGGCAAATCACGACGACGCCCACATTTATTAGAGAAAATTAACCAAATTAGCCCATGTCTTTAGCTGGGGGGAAAGATGTAAACAGCTTGCACTCTTTGGAAGAGGGCACCAAGAACTATCCAGTAAACCAGAGCTCAATGTACAATGGCCTAGAGATATGGCCTAAAGTTACATATTGTATTTATGACCTTTAATTTTACAATGATTTCATGTGTTGTTGAGTTGTAAGACTCAGGGACCTTTAGAATTGCAGCAGTTCTAGACCAACTTTACTAGGGGGGCCAAGGTGGGGCCAGTGTTTTTAATGGGGGGCACATACAGATGGTACTTTTAGATCCAGAGTGTACAGTAATGAAATATTTGGTGGAAATCCTAAACTTTCTCTAAAATGTCCCCAGAAGATTATTTACATTCAGACAATGCGTCTGCATCTGAAGCTTTCTGTAGATGTGCCCTCATTTACTGAATTATGCAGCATACCTTTGGATTACCTTTGGAATGTACATGCTGATAGCCTTATACTATAAACAATTCAGGGGAATACAGTTTTTTCTCTTGTTTCAATGTAGGTCTTGGTACTCTGTGAATGGTGCGGCAGTATAAAGAACAGGACAAACAACATAATTGAATTACTTACTACCCAGCCACCCTCTAGATGTGGATTTGGGTCCACCTTGGATCCTGCTTTAGAGTGTGACAAATCATAATTTGTGTGCAGTAACTCACTGTGAGCTAAATGTGTCACTAATTCATGTATGGGGTCAACGCAGTGATCAAATTTCTCTCCTAGGATCAAATACATGCGTATGCTTATCGACAGGCTTATTCACATCAAATGATGCTGATTCCATGTAGCACATGGTTTTGTAGATCAGAATAAAAGGTTTTTACTGGGCAACAGGAACATTACTTAATGTATAAATCACTGTTTGTAGACAGTTGAGATGTTAGTTTACTACTCTCAAGCAATTTAGTAAACTAAGCAATAGGCGATGTATTATGGCTAATGGGAGGCACAGAGTGTAGCTACTGTATGTGTTAAAAATCAGCATAACTCAAAGAGTCAAGTGGGTTATTGCTTTTCCAAAAGTGTTACCACATTAAACTGACATGTTTTCATTAGAGGATGACACACAACAAGAAATGCAAATTATTCATAGATAACAATTCTTTCATCAAGAAATATATGGTTCCCAAGTAATGTGCAAGCCATTCCCTTTCTATGGCGCTGCAAAACAGAATGAAATGCAACTAGGGCAGTGGTATAATGTGGATGGCAGCATGGAATGTGATTCAACCAATCACAATCATGGACCGGAACTTTTTATTTAAGAAGTCATTATTTACTACCTGCTAACTTGCTTATGACATATCAGACTAATGAAGCAGTGTCTATTAAATCAGGAAAGCAGTGCTGTGCCAATGTCTGCTTCTAAATCACCTTTATGTGGGCACCGCAGCTGAAAATCACACAACCCTCTCAGCAAAGATTTACTGCAAACGAGAGTTACATGAAGATTCTTTCATCAGCTCTCTGTCCTATAATATCTTGAGCATTTTAAAGTGTGCCCACTTTATAACTCATATTTGTTTCATGTACTGACCTTTTTGTTGTTTGCAACGATGTTCTCTAAAGGATACACGATAACACTGATTACTGATAAAATCATCTTTGTTTAGTGTTTAATTTAAGAACCATACTTACAGTACTGCTTTCAATTCAAATTGTTTTTTTTTTTATTCGGTTTAGCATGGTGTATTACACCCACAGTGCACTCAGATTATGGTAAAAGAATGGACCACATAATGCCTCAGGGAAGGTGTATCTGTGGCAAACCAGTTGCTCTGCATTATGGGTGCCCACAACAGCACTCCTGTTGCCAGCTGGGAATTATCACAGTAATTCGCGAACCATCCAGAACAGTTGTAGTCGTCGCTTGCGGAGGTGGGCGCCTCACCACAGGCAGCTACTGGTGGATTTGTCAGCTGCAGTGGTCGCTTGTAACGTGCCGAAACGTGGCCCGTGTCAGGTGTCAGTTAGTTAACCTCACCCCAACCACAATAACCAACATTGTGACCCGCTGTGGCCGGTCTGCACACAATGGAATCCGAGGTCACAAATGACACTCAATAATAGTCCCCCCATCTGGCTTTTTTTTTTTTTTTTTTTTTTTTTTTGGAAATGATGAACAGTGTGTGATCCCTTGCAGACAGATAACTGATATAAATATAAATAGTGATAAACAGAGAGACATTATTTACAGCTGTGAGAACAATGAGACCCGGAGACTCATTGTCTCGTCTCGATTGTTGGCCATGCACCCCCAGATTACCACGAGCTGTTTTTATTTTTCGATTATTCTCCTATTATTCTTTCGATTAACTTTCTATGATTTGGCCACATCCACTGAAATTGACGCCAGCGCAGGCACTGATACAGATCATTTCCTAGAGGACAGTGAAAGGACAGTGGAAACAGAATAAGCAGACAAGACAAACAAATAAACAAACAAACAAAGGTACAATAAATAAACAAAAAACAGGGAACACAAGTTATACTGAGCAAGTGGATTGAGTGCTAAAAGGGAGAGTCGAGGGAGTATGTGAGGGCATGGCGCTCCTTCGAACCCGTCAACCGCCCCCTGTCCTGAGAGAATTTGGCAATCCTGACAACTCGTGGCATCTCTTAGCTCAAGTTGCTCCAACACTGCCACCCAGGATCTCGTCAGACGTCAGCGAGCCGAGCCGAGCTGCCTGGTCACTGGCGGTGAAAACAATGTGACTTTTAGAGAAATATCTCAAGCGAAGCCCGCAGAGCTGCAGGCAGAGGACAGAGAGAGAGAGAGAGAGAGAGAGAGAGAGGTGGGAAAGAGAGAGAGAGAATGACCAGGCAAGAGCGTCCCCCGTGACCAGAGCACTTGTTTATTCAGCATCCGCAAGAGGCCTTAAATAATGAAGCTGAGGTGTTGATGTTCCTCGCCCTTGAACTCCCCTCTCTGCCACTGGCCCCCACCACCTCTGCCTCCCCTGTAACTGAATTTATCATGTGAGAGAAGGGTCATGGAGGTCGAGGGGACTGTGCATATACTGCTCTTCCTCTTCATTCTCTTCTCTCTCTCTCTCTCTCTCTCTTGCGTGTTGTTGTTGGACACAGAAATAGCCCTGACATTCCAGCGCTGTGGCTCTGGAGATTCCTATCAGGATCACTGGCACTGATGAAGCCCTCAGGACCGGGACACTTTTGCTCGGAGGGGTGACGGCGAAGGGTTTTGCAGCGGGTGAGGGGTGGTATGGGGTTGAGTTTATTTTCGATCGACAACAACCCCCTCCCCCCACGCTCCCCCACCCTGAGAAAGCCAAGCAGGCGCCACACACCGTCACATGCAGCTCAGCTCAGCTGGCATGTCTCCAGCTTACATCACTCCGGAGCTCCAGTAATGCACCCCCACCCCCACCCACTTGCCCTGATGCTTCAACAGTCTGTGTTGGCCCTCTCCTCCTCTCATCTCTGCCACTCTCCTCTCTCCTCTCATCTCCCTCTCCTGGTCTTCTCCCCTCTCTTTTCATCTTCCTCTCCTCTTCTCCACTCTCTCATCCCTTCCTTTTCTCTATTCTTACATCACTCCCCCACGCTCCCCCTCTCCTCCTCTCCTTCCTTCCCGTGCTTCATGCCCGCTGTGCCAGCTCTGGCCCTGCTGCTTCTGCCAAGCAAGCCCCCATGGACCCCCACCTCCTCACCCCTCCTCCCACTCCCACTCCATCTCCTCCTCCTCCTCCTTCCTCCCTTTCCGCCTGGTGGATGGGGGCCTGTGCGCTGCAGTACATTTGTTTTCTGTAATGAATGTGTCTGTCGAGGAGCTCCTGGTGTGCATATTATGCCGCTCCGCGTCTATTTTCGGCTGCTATGTACACAATGTACTTTCTTAAAGGCCATGGAATGCGAGGCACACAGGAGATACAGTAGACGTGGTTCGACCCTGGCCCCCGCTCTCGCCTGTCTCTTTTTTACTCTCCCCCCGTTCCTGCCGAAAGGGGAACGGTGAGGGCGTGGAGGCCAAGGGGTGGAGTGGTGACCCGAGATGACCTCGGCCCCTCTTGGACCCAAACCTGGCTGCAGAATGAGGACAACACATGGTTGTCATTAATAACCAAACTTCTCAAGAGTAGAGAGAGAGAGAGAGAGAGAGAGAGAGAGATGAAGATGGGGTTGCGGGCTCTATCTCTAAAACCTTGGATACAACAGTAAAGTGGGTCTCATTTTCGTCAGGGAATGCTACCAGAGATGCCGGAGGATGAGGAAGCTCGAATGACCTTGCCCTTAACGCAAGACAGGCGTGGCCGGAAAGTCATTAGGCATAACAGGTGACTTCTCTGACCTTTGCTGTGTGCAAACACTCTTCACAGTAGCATAACCTGTTGAAATGAACTGCTTCCTTGCACAGCTGGAGCAAAAATTTAGATTTTGTTTTCACAACAAATATTTTTCAAATGATTGTTACTGACTTTTGCTGTATGCACCACTGATATAGTTTTCATTTTTCATATGTCCTATTCAATCAATGTTGCTACTCGCTGTACAGTCAAATTGAATCAAATTACTAGTTTACTCATTCCTTTGCCTACAAGTGTTGTATAGGTTTAGGTCTAGTCTAATAAATTTAGATGCTGCTCCTATTGATTGCTGCCTTGTCCTCAGCCAAGCATCAGACCAAACATAAGTACACTCTCTGTCACAGCTCTGCAACATGCCAGCCTTAACACCTTAAACTTCTTAAGCTGACTTGAAGAACATGGGAATGGGAATGTGGTCAATAATGAGATAATGAGAAAAACAACAACAAACAATCTGTCTTGACTGACATGTTTGAGGACCCTTATCATACCAGCCCTGATCATTCCAGATTGCGTTGTTTTTCTAAATATTGTGACATTTTAAAACATTAAATTGTATGTTCAATTATCATTCTTTATTGATTGAGGTGCCTAGAGCTTTTACTGATACCAGTAAAATCACAGTTTTGTTGTTCGACAAAAAGTCTTTCATTAAAGTTTTCTTTTAGAATTAACAGTATTACACTATAAAACTGACGGACAGGGGCATACAGCTAATTTAAGATGAACTGAAATTAGAAAGTGAGATTGACAGACAGTGAGCATCAGTGAGGATCATCTCTCTTTCTCTCTCTGCCCAGGGAGGTCCCAGCTGGCCCTGTGCTCTCTGAAAGGTGTGTGTGTGTGTGTGTGTGTGTGTGTGTGTGTGGTCTTTCAGAATGACAGCTCTCTTCTTCTGCATGGCAACACCATATGCAGACCCATCAAGGGTCAAGGTGGAGGAGCGAAGCCTGATCTGCAGCGTCGCCGCGTGTTGCTGTCACAGCCGCTCAAGCACGAAAAACAGCCCAGGATTGGCTCGCTCTGTCTCCGTGACAGCCATGTCAAAACAAAATCCGCTCCGGTTCTGTCAAGACCCCCCACCGCTCCCACCCTCCAACCCCTCACCAAGGTCTCCCAATCCCTCGGCCTCTGTTGACCCTTCACACGAGGCATAGGTCCACTTTGTCATGACCACGACAGCAAAGCTTGCAGAAAATGCCATGTTCACTCACCCCACCAACACCACCTCTCCCCATACACACACACACACACAAACACACGCACACACACACATACACTAACTCCCCTCAGCCTATGCATGTTGTTGGAGCCGGAAGATGTCCCTCAGTTGCTCCTGAGGGGCCCTGCATACACCCCAAAAATTCAGAGAGCTGTCAGTCATGGGAAGCTGATCTGGGCTCCCCACATGATTGATGAGGTCGCGACTGCTGAGGCAGCAATGGGGAGAGGGTGGGGGGGTGGGGGTGGTGTAGTGATTTAACACGACAGGCCATATTATTACTCTTACTGTGTACACAGTATCACTTCACAAGACTTCAGCAACCCCCCCCCCCACACACACACCACACACAGACACACACAGGCCTTTGCAACCCATACAAGCGCATCCAGCTGAATCTTATGACTGTATATTTAGTGTGATACTAAATCTTCCCTTCGAACGTGTGACCACATGATAAAAAAACACATACTGTAAATACATAAATAATGTGCTCATCCGAATGGTGTGATATGTGAACCAGCGCTATAATAATAACACATGTTTGTGCTTGTGGTCTTCAGGGAGCGTAGCGAGAGAAATATACTTGCAATGAGGCAATGCACAAATCAGGGGTCAGCCTTCAGCAAGCCTGAAGAAAGTTATCAAGAGCGTCCCAAAAGTTTCTCTCTCAACACCCCCCTCTCTCTCTCGCACACACACACACACACAACACCCCTCCACCTCTTTCTTTTCTTTTCCACTTGTTCATTTTCTTCATCTTCTTCCCATCTTCTCGTTTCGTTTCTCCGTGCCCTAGTTCTGTCTGGTGCCGGTCTCTGAAGCTTTGTGGAGGTCAGTGGGGTTCATGCAGCACATCCAATTCCAACTCTCTGGGGCTCCCTGGTGGACCGATTGGGGGCGAGGGTGGAGGTGGAGGAAGGGGTGGTGTTTTTGGAGCTGGTGGTGGTGCTTGGGGAGTGGGGTGGGTGGAGTGGGTTGCGTGGTAGTGTGGGTTTGAGGGGCGAATGGAAGACAAAACTTGGGGACGACAGACACGAATAATCAGAAA